>JBBGZY010000771.1:1782500-1842260 GCA_037952925.1 Lithobates clamitans | reverse complement strand
TTAAAAAAAACGAAACAGTAAAGTCAGCCCAATTTTTTTATGTAATGTGAACGATGATGTTACGTCGAGTAAATAGATACCAAACATGTCACGCTTTATAATTGCACGCACTCGTGGAATGGCGACAAACTACGGTACCTAAAAATCTCCATAGGCGACGCTTAAATTTTTTTTTACGGTTATCAGGTTGGTGTTACAGAGAAGGTGCTAGAATTATTGCTCTCGATCTGACGATCGCGGCGATACCTCACATGTGTGATTTGAACACCGTTTTACATATGCGGGCGCGACTTCCGTATGCGTTTTCTTTGCTGCGCGGGGACGGGGGGGCGCTTTAAAAAAAAAAAAAATTTTCTTATTTATTTTATTAATTTTTATATTGTTAAATTGATTTAAAAAAAAAAAATTTTGATCACTTTTATTGCCGTCACAAGAAATGTAAACATCCCTTGTGACAGTAATAGGTGGTGACAGGTACTCTTTATGGAGGGATCGGGGGGGGGGGGGGTCTAAAAGACCCCCGATCCCTCCTCTGCACTTCAAAGAATTCAGATCGCGAAAAACGGTGATTCTGAATACTGTATATTTTTTTAAAATCCCGCGCCATTGGCAGGTCGAGTAAACGGGAAGTGACGTCGTGACTGCGCTGCGTAAATTGATGGCACTATATAAGTACCTGAAATAATATGTTGATCTGGTGCAGAGCAGTAAAGCTTATTGGCTCACGGTGCAGTGACCTGCTGCAGTGGATTGTGGGAAGCTTCCGTCTAGAATCTAGATCCCAGTACCTGAAACATGTTAATCTGGTAAGAACTACAAGAAAAACAGAAATGGAAGGCGCGCACACCTGGTGCATTACCAGAGATCATTTAATATTAAGACATTTTCGTATAAAAGTGGGTACTCGCAAAATGCAACTGACAAAAGGCCATAAACACAGTGCATGGACATGCACAGAACACGGGGTGCAGCTGACGCATTTCGGTGGCCGCCACCCCCTTCCTCATGACGGTCATGAGCTAGGCTCTGAGGAAGGGGGTGCCCCCCGAAACGCGTTAGCTACACATGTTTCAGGCACTGGGAGCTAGAGGGGAAGCTGTTTAGGCTGATTATAACTGGAATAGAGTCCAAGGAGGACCTCAGAAGAGTGATGAGGATGCAAAGGAGGAAAGTTCTGGAAGTCCAGTGAGGGGGGGGGGGGGGGCAAAAAGCTTATTTGGTTAAAGTGCAATGAGCTGCTGCAGCGAATTGTGAGTAGCTTCCGAAACTTTCAGCCTTTGCATCCTCATCACACTGCTGAGCTCCTCCCTGGACTCTCTTCCAGTTATAATCAGCTCACCTCTAGCTCCCAGTGCCTGAAACATGTTAATCTGGCGCACAGTAGCAAAGCTTATTGGCAGTTCAATGACCTGCTGCAGCGGAATGTGGGTAGCTTTATATAATGCTTGACCTACCTCCCCTCCCATGTCTACCCTCTTCAAAAATATAATACTTCTCTGGTAATTGGAACAGACACCTCCTGGTCTCGCTACTTCTGGCTCCAAGCCGTGACCAGCAATGGCTTCTGTAATAGGAACTGATTGGCTGCGTAGGCAAAAGCCTGCCCCCCCCCCACAGCTATGCAGTGGACCCCTGCTTTTAGTGTGGAAGCAGTGGTCTCTCTGCAGAGGTCTAACCTGCCCCCACCCCCTGCTAAGAGCCAGAGCTCCCCAATCAGGAGAGAGCAATGAGGTTTGCTGACTGCAGATCTATTGGTCTGATTTTAGTAGGAGGCGTGTCAGACCTCTGCAGAGAGGCAACTGCTTCCACGGAGATAGCAAGGGTGCCACTCTGCCACTGCTGGCAGAAGGACAGCCTTTGCTGCTCAGGCTGTGGCTAGTTTATAAAGAAAACAGCCTGTGAGACATCATCGTATTTCTCAACCCCCTCCCACCCTCAGACTGCCCCCCCCCCCCACTTATCTGAATTTTAGGGCGCTTCTCCCTGCAGCCTCCTGCATTTTTTGCATGTAGCGCAGCCTTTCATGGCTTCTCTCCTATAACATATGATGTGTTGACGTTCCGATTGTTTTTTGTTCCATGTGCAGCGATGGCTGTGTGACCACGGGTGGGGCGTGGGCTTGTGTTTTGCCAAAAATGTTGGCACTGAAGCAGATAATTGGGCGGTTCCGTCATGTGGAATGCTCTACACTTTACCTGCAGTAACCTCACCGCATACCAATCACTGTGGTTAGTACCATGTAAAGGTTCACGTGTAGCAATACTTCCAGGTGGGAATGACGATTAAATCATGCTGAGTATCTCCTGGATTTTCATTCTCCAAAGGGGAGGTAACACAGTACAGAAACATATGACAGGAGCCTGCAGTGCTGCCTTAGAGCATAAAAGCCTGCTGAATCTGCCTGTAGGAGATCATATAGAACTCAGCATAAAGGTTTAGCATAGTGGTAGCACTTCTGCTTCGCAGCACTGGGGTCCTTGGTTTGTATCCCAGCTAGGCCACTATCTGAATGGAGTGTGCATGTTCTCCCTGTTCTTGTGTTGGTTTCCTCCTATACATGCTGGTAGGGTGATTGGCTCCTCTCTAAAAAAAAGCTCCAGTATGTGTATGTACGTTGTATTGTATGTGAGTTAGGGGACTTAGATTGTAAGCTCCTCGAGGGCGGGGACTGATGTGAATGTAGAGTACAGCACCTTGCCCCTCCCACCAGGTTCTTCCTACTGACTAACAACATACACCTTGCCCCTCCCACCAGGTTCTTCCTACTGACTAACAACATACATCTTGCCCCTCCCACCAGGTTCTTCCTACTGACTAACAACATACACCTTGCCCCTCCCACCAGGTTCTTCCTACTGACTAACAACATACACCTTGCCCCTCCCACCAGGTTCTTTCTATTGACTAACAACATACACCTTGCCCCTCCCACCAGGTTCTTCCTACTGACTAACAACGTACACCTTGCCCCTCCACCAGGTTCTTCCTACTGACTAACAACATACACATTGCCCCTCCCACCAGGTTCTTCCTACTGACTAACAACATACACCTTGCCCCTCCCACCAGGTTCTTCCTACTGACTAACAACATACAATGTATTGTCAAAAGTATTGGGACGCCTGCCTTTACACACGCACATGAACTTTAATGGCGTCCCAGTCCGTAGGGTTTCAATATTGAGTTGGCCTCCCCCTCTTTGCAGCTAAAACAGCTTCAACTCTTCTGGGTAGACATGTGCAAATTGTTTAGTTCCGAATTCGTTTTGACAAATTCGTTAGTTCCGAAATTTCCGAACTTTTCAATTTCCGGCAATTCGGAATTTCAGAAATTCGAAATTTCGGAAATTGGAAAATTCAGAAATTTAAATTTTTCGGATTTCCGAATTTTCCAATTTCCGAACAAAAGCAGAAAAAAATGAATGAAACGAAAACAAACACATTTTTTGTCAGTGCACATCTGGGTAGGTTGTCCACAAGGTTTAGGGGTGTGTCTATGGGAATGTTTGACCATTCTTCCAGAAGCGCATTTGTGATGTTGGATGAGAAGGCCTGGCTCTCAGTCTCCGCTCTAATTCATCCTAAAGGTGTTCTATCGGGTTGAGGTCAGGACTCTTTGCAGGCCAGTCAAGTTCCTCCACCCCAAACTCGCTCATCCATGTCTCTATGGACCTTGCTTTGTGCACTGGTGCGAAGTCATGTTGGAACAGGAAGGGGCCATCCCCAAACTGTTCCTAAAAAGTTTGGAGCATGAAATTGTCCAATATGTCTTGGTATGCTGACGCCTTAAGAGTTCCCTTCACTGGAACTAAGGGGCCCAACCCAACCCCTGAAAAACAACCCCACACCATAATCCCCCCTCCACCAAATGGTTTGGACCAGTGCACAAAGCAAGTGTATGTAATTGGGTATTCTTTGCAAAGTGAAGTTTCCCTCATTTACTAAGCTTTGGGGCAACTGAACTTTGCAAAGTGCACAGTCTATTTGCCTTTAGTAAATCAACCCCCAAAGTATCATCATAAGTTGCCCCAAAGTAGTTCAGGAACCTTTTTCAAAGTCGCTGCGACTTTAAGCCGCACTGATTTGAGTGCCATTGAAAAGAATGGGGTACAATGTCATGTGACTTTGGATGTCCAAAGTCACATGACAAATCCCACAAGTGTGATTGGAGCCTGGTGGTTGATAGTGGAGGGAGGCAATAATGAACCACAGCGGAGCTCGTTTGTAACGCCCCTGAAATGCTCTTCTTTCTCTCTTTGTAGGGTTCCCCAGGACCCGGACGCAGGCAGAGGCGCTGGATAAGATCTATGACTTGGACTTGGTAATAACATTAAACATTCCTTTCGAGACGCTGAAAGATCGCCTGAACACGCGGTGGATCCACCCGCCCAGCGGACGAGTCTACAACATGGAATTCAATCCTCCGAACGTCTCTGTAAGGACCCTCCGATAACACTTCCTGTTCCTGCGTCACGGATAGGATGGTGGGATTGGCTCAGCAGGGTAGAGGGCGGGGAAAGAGCAAAACGAACCTCAGGAAGTCTTATTATACCAAAAGAGTAGTGTGTGCTTGGAGCCGACTTCCAGGAGCCGTAGTGAGCCAGATAGTGGGTTTCAAGTAGTTGTAAACCCTTCCGTGTTCCCAGTGAAGTGACTGGCCTCAGATCCTCCTACATAAGTTGTACCTGTTTATCTTTAGTGATTTTCTCCTCTACATCCTTGTAAAACTCAAAAATGATAAAGATTTTTCTGACTCACAAAGCAGGGGGTGGGGAGCTGCAGTTACAAACTCTACAGGAGCTCTGAGAGCTGATTGGAGGGAAGGGACCCCCCCCCCACACACACACCAAAACAGAGCTGAGGTTGTCAATCACAGGCTGTGTGCTGGAGGTCCCTCCCCTGTCACCTTTTTTCTCTCGGTGTCAGGAAAACCTGTCAGAAAATATTCATGCTGATAGCAGAGGAACAAGACAACAGAGGGAAATGACACTTAGTGCTTTGGAGAGAGACAAGTACACACTATAGAGCAGGGGTTTCCCAACTGTGGCCCAGGGCCAGATGTGGCCCTTTGCTTGCTTTTATCCAGCCCTTGGGGCACTCTTTCATCCACTGACACCAACAATGGGGCGTAATTCTCCTCACTGGCACCAATGAACGGGCACAATCCCTCCCAATGACATGAATAATGAGTCACCATTCCTCCCAATGACACCAACAATGGGGCCCAATGACACCAATGATGGAGCACAATTCCTCCCACTGACACCAGCAATGGGGCCCAATGATGGGGCACATTTCCTCCCAATGATGGGGCCCAATGACACCAATGATTGGGCACAATTCCTCCCACTGACACCAGCAATGGGGCCCAATGATGGGGCATATTTCCTCCCAATGATGGGGCCCAATGACACCAATGATTGGGCACAATTCCTCCCAATGACACCAATGATGGGCACTATTCATCCCACTGACACCAATGATGGGACACAATTCCTCCCACTGACACCAGCAATGGGGCCCAATGACACCAATGATGGGGCACAATTCCTCCCAATGATGGGGCCCAATGACACCAATGATGGGTCACAATTCCTCCCAATGACACCAATGATGGGTCACAATTCCTCCCAATGACACCAATGATGGGGCACAATTCCTCCCAATGACACCAATGATGGGTCACAATTCCTCCCAATGACACCAATGATGGGGCACAATTCCTCCCAATGACACCAATGATAGGGCATTTGTTTTTTTTTTCCCTACTGCCTTCGGCCCTTTTCAACTCCCAATGACCACAGTCCGACCCCCCCCTAAAGTCTGAAGGACAGTAAACTGGCCCTTTTTGTTTAGAAAGTTTGGAGACCCCTGGTCTAGAGGGATATGATTTGTTCAGATTTTATGTCTGAGGTTTACAACCACTTTAACCCCTTTTAATAAGGACTTTTACGCCTTCAGGACTGGCCAATGTCACGCTTATCACATGATCGGGCACCGCCCCCACCAACTCCTGATCATTACTGGAGCGGCTTGGAGAAGCTACGAAACGTCTACAACATTTGTTTATAGCGCAAAAAATATAAACCGCAGAGGTGATCAAATACCACCAAAATAAAGCTCTATTTGTGGGTAAAAAGGGCGTCAATTTTGTTTGGGTACAAACGTCGCACGACCGCGCAATTGCCAGTTAAAGCGACGCAGTGCCGTATTTCATTAAGGGGGCAAAATTTTCTGGGGCTGAAGTTGAAAAGCGCTGTACACACCACTCCTTCACCGCTCCAAAGATGCTGCTAGCAGGACTTTTTTTTAGCGTCCTGCCATCGCACCGCTCCAGTGTGAAAGCCCTCGGGCGGCTCTTTCAGGGCGCTTTGCGGGCGCTATTTTTAGCGCTGTAGCGCCTGCAAAGCGCCCCAGTGTGAAAGGGGTCTAAATCAACCCCTTAATGTTCACTTTTACCAGATCAAAAGGGAGCAAATGAGTCCTGGTTCACACCCGTGCGTTTTTTTTGGGTGCTTTTTTGCAGAAATGCGCTACAGTCCATTTAAGTCCTGATTGCCTCCTAAAACTTTTAGCTTTACTTACAGTCTATTTAACATGGTTTCCTATGGGGCACGTTCACATCTGTGCATTTTTCAGCTTTTTTTTGGAAAGGGTTCAGGGACTTTTTGCGAAACGGTGCTTTTTTTGGTTCCATAGACTTCAATGGAGAAGCTGCAGAAAACGCATGTGGTGCGTTTTTTTTTTTTTGCTGCAGCTTTACTGTGATTTTGCTGCTATTTGCGTTTTTTTAAACAACAAATTGGACAAATAAAAAGCGCAAAACGCAAATCATGGTGAAAACACACTTCTTGCTTTTCTGCAGTTTCTTTATTGAAGTCTAAAGGACCAAAAAAAGGCAGCGGTTTGCGTTTAAAAAAAAATCCATGCCCCTTTCCAAAACCGCAGTGGCTGGAAAAAAGCATAGATGTGATCGTGTCCCATAGGAAACCATGTTAAATAGACTGTAATGCGTTTTCTGCAAAAAGCACCAAAAAACGCATGGGTGTCAGCCAGGACTTGGAGAAGTCCATGGTCAAGGTTTACATACACTTTAATGATTTCATGTCTGCAGTGCCATCTGCAGGCCAGACCTGGTATTGCATTTGACATTCGATTATAAAATGTATCTACATCGGTCAGTTCTATTTGTCTGTCCTTGTTAACTTGCAATGACCCGAGCGCTCGGAACATAGGGAGGAAACATAGCTGCATTATTTTATCTGGCTCGGGTTCAACATAAATAATTCAAGTTTATGCCATTCGAATTTCAACCGCCAAACCGCCAAATTGGCTGGTTAGGCTGAGGTCGTATTTTAGCCCTACAATGGCTGTATTGTAAAATTTTATAGAGTCACCAAACTGGTGTGAAAAGTTACAAGCAAACGCCGTGCGTGTTAGTCTCCATGTACCGTACAGAAGGTGAGATATGTGTGAAGGCATCGCCCCGCTCATTGATGAATGGCTTCACATACAATACATTATTATGGATGAAGAGCCAGAATCCATTTTTAAGCTTGTCTTGCTGTATGCAGTTTTATGAAAGCATAACTCCGCTAAATTCCCAGATAAATACATATGGGCAATGTGGTTTACCTGCCAAAGATCTGTATTTCTGTCCATCCAGTCTTGAAATTTACACAGCTTTGCCTTTGTGCACCCGGGGAGGGGAGGGGGGGGGGGTGCTAAAAACTTGGCTCAGCTGCATGTTATTAACGGCCACCCCAACCGCAGGTCTAAACAAGCCGTTACTGTCAGAATCTCAGGTAAGACTCATTGCTACAGATTTTCAATAATAAAAAAAAGATTTGCAATAGAAAACTGTTTACAGTAAACATATTGAAAGATCATCAGTGCCGCCTCATCAGCGCACATTAGTGAAGAAGAAAAATTACTTATTTACAAAATTTTCTGATAGAAGCCAAGAAACTTTTTTTTTTTTTTTTTTTAAATGTTTGGTCTTTTTTTTTAGTTTTTTTTTTATTCTTATTTTTTAGCAACAAATAACAAACCTAGCAGTGATTAAATACCACCAAAAGAAAGCTCTATTTGTGTGAAGAAAATTATAAAAAATACATTTGGGTACAGCATTGCATGACCGCGTTATTGTCATTCAAAGTGTGAGAGCGCTGAAAGCTGAAAAATGGCCTGGGCAGGAAGGGGGTGAAAGTGCCTGGTATTGAAGTGGTTAATATCCAAAGCAACCCCCCCCAATCCATTCGAGTCTCCATGCTTTATTTTGTTGAGAAATCACCTTAAAGCGGAATTCCACCCAAAAATGGAACTTCCGCTTTAAGTGCAGGTGACCCCCTGACATGCCACGGAGCGGAAATCCTCTTTTTAGAGGGCTCCAGCTCCCACTTCCACCCGGGGCACCGCGACACCGGAAGGAAGCTCACCTCTCTCCCCCCCTCCATCTCGGCAATCATCTGGGACACGTCACAGGTCCCAGATAATTGCCCGGCCAGTCACAGTGCACGGCGCGGCTCGTGCATGCGCAGTGCGTGCCCGGCTGTGAAGCCACAGCCGGGCGCACACAGTGACAATGCCGGCGCTGCAGAGAGAAGGGGGGAGAGGAGCGGGGCTACGTTCCCCCGCATCGCTGGACCCTGGGACAGGTAAGTGTCCGATTATTAAAAGTCAGCAGCTACACTTTTTGCAGCTGCTGGCTTTTATATGGGTGGAACTCCACTTTAACCACTTGACTCTCAGAAGGTTTTACCCCCTTCATGACCAAGGCATTTTTTCGCTATTCGGCACTGCGCTTCTTGAACTTGCAATTCCGCAGTCATGCAACACTGTACACAAACGAAATGTATATAATTGTTTTCTCACAAATAGAGCTTTCTTTTGGTGGTATTTGATCGACACTGGGTTTTTTATTTTTTATTATATAAATGAGAAAAAGACTGGAAGTTGTGAAAAAGACCAATAATTTCTGTTATAAAACGTATCCAATAAAAAAATAACATTTCTCTATAAATTTAGGCCAAAATGTATTCTGCTTCATGTCTTTGCTAAACAAAAAAATCCCAAGAAGTGTATATTGGTGTGTGTGAAAGTTACAGGGGATGATTTACTAAAGGCAGACAGACTGTGTACTTTGCAAAGTCCAGTTGCTCCAGTAAAACGAGGAGAAGTTCCATCATCATCCAATCATGTGCAAGCAGAAATGCTGTTTTTTTTTCATTTTCCCTGCACATGATTGGGTATCCTTTTACAAAGTGATACTTTACCGCCATAGGTGTGTGCACTGGGTATGCCAGGTGTGCCTGGGCACACCCTAATTGCCTTTGCTACACTGATTTCCCCCCCCCCCCCGCTGCTTGGCTGCAGAAAAATGGGCTAGGGAATCTGTCTAAAGCCTCGTACTCTCGTTCAGACTTTATACAAACTTTCCCGTGGATTTCTGTGCAAAGGGCGTTGGCCGTGAACATGTTAAGCATACACACGGCAGGACTTTTAGGCAACAAACACAAACATAGTGACGTTTCAATGTACTGACGACACAAGAGGACATTCAATTCTCCGGCGCCACCCTGTGGTCAGCTTCTGTATTGTTGTCTGATCTTTTGCATTGGTTCTGAGCATGCCTGTTTTTACTTTGTACTAAAATTTTATGGTTTTGTGTAAACACAATCGGACTTGCCGACGTTGGACTTTTGTTGCCGCCAAGTTTGTCTGTTCGCACAGCCAACATTTGTCCGATGAAAACCGAAAAAGTTTGTCCGATGGAGCGTACACACGGTCGGATGTTGCCTTAAAACAGCTAATTTGCATGTTTGTTGTCAAAAAGTCCGATCGTGTGTATGGGCCTTTAGACATGACGAAAACATTTGTTTAGTTTCGTTAAGTCCGGTTGATGCGTTCAATTCGTATTTTGAATTTGATTTACCGATTTTTTTTTTGTTTGTTTTATTTTTATTTTTTTGTTTTTTGGGTTTTTTTTGTTTTTGTTTTTTTTTCTCAATTCGAAACATTAAAATCGATAAATTTTAAATCGGTCGAAAAATCTTCACCAAACGATTACAATCACTCTTTAATACACCTCTAGCTCAACTAAAACAGCATTATTTAGAAATGGTACTCTAATAACACACACAAGTCTGTGATTTTGGCAATATGTGTACAGTTATGCCCCGTACACACGATCGGACATTGATCGGACATTCCGACAACAAAATCCATAGATTTTTTCAGACAGATGTTGGCTCAAACTTGTCTTGCATACACACGGTCACACAAAGTTATCGGAAAATCCGATCGTTCTGAACGCGGTGACGTGAAACACGTACGTCGGGACTATAAATGGGGCAGTAGCCAATAGCTTTCACCTCTTTATTTATTCTGAGCATGCGTGGCACTTAGTGCGTCGGATTTGTGTACACGCGATCGGAATTTCCGACAACGGATTTTGTTGTCGGAAAATTTTATAGCCTGCTCTCAAACTTTGTGTGTCGGAAAATCCGATGGAAAATGTCCGATGGAGCCCACACACGATCGGAATTTCCGACGACAAGGTCCTATCACACATTTTCCATCGGAAAATCCGACCATGTGTACGGGGCATTAGAATTCGACTGGGGTTCAATGTAAATTTCCGAAATTTGGACGAATTTCGTTTCCAGTTATTAGCAGCGTTCGGTAAAATTTTGTTTATATTGTAATTTTGGGTATTCAGATATATCCGAATCTCCAAATAACGAAAAATTTTATCCGAATATCAATATGGAATGAAACAAACCACACATGTCTACCTTGTTTCTTCAGTCCCTTTCTCTGTCTCAAAAGTGAGACATCAGGGGTGTGTTTTAGACCCCCCTGATATTTCACCAAAGCCCCCAATGGGGCTCATAAAAAAAATAAAAATAAAATAAGGTAGTATTGTAAAATATAAATTGTAAGAAATCATAAAAAAATATATAATTGTAAAAAAGTAATAATAAAAAAAATAATCAAAATAAACGACTGACATTGATCTGCCCTACTGACACCGACCACTCCTCTACTGACACCGACCACTCCTCTACTGACACCGACCACTCCTCTACTGACACCGACCACTCCTCTACTGACACCGACCACTCCTCTACTGACACCGACCACTCCTCTACTGACACCGACCACTCCTCTACTGACACCGACCACTCCTCTACTGACACCGACCACTCCTCTACTGACACCGACCACTCCTCTACTGAAACTGACCACTCCTCTACTGACACCGACCACTCCTCTACTGACACCGACCACTCCTCTACTGACACCGACCACTCCTCTACTGACACCGACCACTCCTCTACTGACACCGACCACTTCTCTACTGACACCGACCACTTCTCTACTGACACCGACCACTCCTCTACTGACACCGACCACTTCTCTACTGACACCGACCACTCCTCTACTGACACCGACCACTTCTCTACTGACACCGACCACTCCTCTACTGACACCGACCACTCCTCTACTGACACCGACCACTTCTCTACTGACACCGACCACTTCTCTACTGACACCGACCACTCCTCTACTGACACCGACCACTCCTCTACTGACACCGACCACTCCTCTACTGACACTGACACCGACCACTCCTCTACTGACACTGTCCACTTCCCGCACTCATGTGTGTTTGAGCTTTGGGGTGCATGCCCTAATTCAATAGGCTCTATGTTTACCTCATTTACTAAGCTCTGGAGTGACTGCAAAGTGCACAGTCTTTATTTGCCATTAGTAAATCAACCCCTTTGTGTAATTTCCCTCCGATTTTTCTCTTCCATGGACACTGAAGGTCAGCGGAATCTTGCCACAGCTGCAGAGGAGGAGAGATAAAATGAAAAAAAGTTTTATCTTTGAAAGAGAGAATTGAACTCACACCGGGTGATTGAAGATGTTATAATGTAATACCGTGACAAAGCGCTCTTTGGAACAAAGCTTGTATTGTCTGATACTTTGTTGCTAAAACCTTGAGTTAGATTGTTGGAAAAATCACAAGCATTCCAGTTCTATGATTGTTATATAACTATTTTATAGATACAACATCATCATAACTGTTATATGCTCGAATTTAAAGCTGACCTCCAGGTATGATCTGTATTGCATACTTCCATTGGCACAATCAAGGTATTGTACAGGATTCCAGGGATGGGTCCTGGACAGGAGATATATTTCCCCACTATTTTGGTTGTGGTCCCTTTTTAAAGCGGAGTTCCACCCAAAAGTGGAACTTCCGCTTTAAGGCCTCCTCCCCGGCTCCTGTTTGTGAAACTGAGCTTTTGGGGAGAAGGTACGCGATTTTGCCAGGTACCCGCTCCCACTTCCGTTCAGGTCGCCTTAGGCGATCGGAAGCGCAAGCTCTCCCTCCTGGAGTCTTCTGGGACACATGACAGGTCCTAGAAGACTTCAGGACCAGTCGCAGAGCGCAGCGCTACTCGCGCATGCACAGCGGGCACCCGGCTATGAAGCCAAAAAGCTGTCACAGTCGGGTGCCCATAGTAGAGATGCCGGCACCGCTGAGGGAGGACGCGGGGAGAACGCGGCTGGGGGTGAGCACATCGCTGGATTGTGGGATAGTTGAGTGGCTGTTTATTAAAAGGCAGCAGCCACAGTTTTTGTAGCTGCTGACTTTTAATAAATGGAAAAAAAAAAACGACTGGAACTCCGCTTTAAGAGAGAGTTGGTACTCAGGAGTTCCGGGGTAGTCCAGTCGGAGAGGACTGGTTTCCATACCTTCTGGATTGGTAAATCCTCATTTGGGACCCCAGATTCGGAGGCTTGTGTAGACTTTGGTTGAGAAAGAGCCTCCAAACCCTGATTACATAGACTTTGGTCTTGAAAGTGTAGAAAGGTCTCTGGCCTCCTTCGGTCTAATGAGAACCTCCAGGGCCAGAGATAGCTGACATCCTTCTGTATGTGGTAGGTTGTGAGGCACAGTGGGTGCAAGGTGATTAAGTCATTGGACTCCAGGCACTTCTTGAATACAAAAAGAAATTTTATTTCTCTTAACAAACTTTTTTGGGGGTAAGAGGGTTAGGGCCAGGACACCCTTAGGTAGTTGCAAGTTCAATTGACAAACTCAGAGCCTTCATTAGGAGGACAGCCATGCAGGGAAAGGCATCCAGCAAGACGACACATCTGCATGTATAGGAATGCTGTCTCCTATGGCAACAGTCTTTAACAGTTCCCAACACAAAGTGTAACAGTTCCTTTCTATTCCACTACAATCACTTTTTGTAGTTCTTCAGCCCACTGAGCTCCTGGTCTCTCACTAGACCCACTGATTTACTGCCACTGAATGCCTTGAGCTCCTCCAATCTTCACGGTGGTATCATCCTCAAGCGTTACCCACTGAAGTTTCCCAATTCTTCACCGTCCCAGGTTGGTGAGAATACTGCTCTGGTACTTCCTTCCGCTACTCCCTGTGGTCCCCGGTAATAAGGTGATTGGTCCCTTAGTGGCGACAGCTTACCCTCTACCGCCGACCACGACAGGTTCTCCGGCCGGCAGAACCGTCACTTCTGGTTGGACTGCTAGCTGCAATCCCAACCCTGCGCTGCTCTATCACTTCTGGATTGGCCCTCAGACAGCCTGGCAGCCAGATGCCCCCGGGATAAGCCCAAACTCTGTCCTAGCAGCCCGGGGCACACAACACACGTCCACCCAGACAGCAGTCCAGTTGGCACAGAACACAGATCACCTGACTCCACTTGAATATATAGGGTCTCCCAGCAGGTCAAGGGATCCAAGAAAACCCCTGCCCATTGGCTGAGACACCCCACATACCCATAACCTGACCTTGGGTTGCCCTTCTCATATCTAGTACCACCAAGTACCCAGCCACCTAGTGGTAGAAGAGAAAAGTGCAACGAGGCCAAACTTAGGGAGAAATCAATAGATCCCTATCAATCGACCAGGATAATTATTCCTGGCAAGTAAATTTGTGAGGAGCAACTCCGTGTATAAACTCAAGGGTGCTACAAAAGGATTAACCTACCTGCAGGAAGGACTCAGCACATGTCTATGGGGTTGTGTGGACTGGTTGACACATGTAGAAAAGTGGACTATTTGGTAACAGAGGCTGTTTTTGCTGAGCTCCTGCAGCTTTTCCTGCACCTCCAAGCAGACAGGGACCCCAAACCCATGCGTGGGACTAGTATATTGGCGGTGAGCCTTTTTTTGCTTTGATTATACCAGAAATATGGACTATTTTTTTATGTTTGCTTGTTTTGAGAGTCCAATAAAAACTCTTATGCCTTGTACACACGATCGGACATTGAACGGACAGTCTGACAACAAAATCCATCGAATTTTTTCCGACAAGTGTTGGCTCAAACTTGTCTTGCATACACACGGTCGCACAAAGTTGTCGGAAAATCCGATCGTTCTGAACGCGGTAACGTAAAACACGTACGTCAGGACTATAAACGGGGCAGTAGCCAATAGCTTTCGTCTCTTCATTTATTCTGAGCATGCGTGGCACTTTGTGCGTCGGATTTGTGTACACACGATCGGAGTTTAAAGAATCGGATTTTGTTGTCGGAAAATTTTATATCCCGCTCTCAAACTTTGTGTGTCGGAAATTCCGATGGAAAAAGTCCGATGGAGCCCAATAACGATCAGAATTTCCGACAACACAATCCGATCGCACTTTCTCCGTCGGAAAATCCGACCGTGTGTACAGGGCATTACATTTACAAGTAGCTAGCTGGTGATCACGAGCTCTACAGATTACAGTATGTATACCTGATGGTTCGCTGGGGAAGCTGACAATCAAATGATCGTCACCATCTTCTGAGCCCTGGGTGAGCAGTTTCCCTTCTGCTTATGCTGGAGTGCAGCTTCAATAGTATTTTCCATAGATAATCACTGATATTCCTAAAGCCCCGGTCTAACCCATTTTTTCTTAGTTTTGGATAAAGTTGGGAAGGGTCAGAACTCTGTCACAATTTAATACTGTCTTTATACCCATGGGGATATTTCTTCTTACTTCCTATGCTGTCACTGGAACAGGAAGTGAGCAGAATATCTCCACTGGGGACAGAGATGGCAATAAAAGCACTTTTTTTTTTTAAAGTAGCTTGGGATATTGTTAGAACTGCTGTGAGGTTATTATTGCTATGTGTGTTTTTACTGGGGGTATCAGCTACCCTGTTTCCCCAAAAATAAGACCTAACGTGATTGTCAGTGATGGCTGCAATATAAGCCCTACCCTGTTTCCCCAAAAATAAGCCCTACCCGGAAAATAAGACCTACAAGGACTTTAACTAGGGCTTATATGGGTGGTAGGGCTTATATTGCAGCCATCACCGACAATCACGCTAGGTCTTATTTTCAGGGAAACAGGGTAGGAGACACAAAAAACCCTATAGAGGTTCTAACCCTTTTCCCCTGCTGTCCAAACTATAAAAAAAAAAAAAAGAATATGCAGTAAATATTCAGCGCAAAAACACGAACCCTCTTTAACATTCATTTGCAAGCTAAGCACTAAAAGGTCAAGACACAATACCTCAATGAAACATAATAAACAAAACAGTGCAGCGCAAAAAAAATTATTCATAAAAGATTAATAAAAGGAATAAAGTCCATATACAGATAATCATCCGTCTACATGGATAAGCTGCTGTGTGAATAAGTGCTGAGGAGATATGCAAGTGCCACGGTGCATTCAGCCCCTTCACCTTCAACACCACTATACGCTCACCTACACAGGGCCGTCTTTAACACACGGAAAAAGGGGCAGCTGCCCTGGGCCCAGTCATTGTTGTGGGGCCCAAAGCAGCTGCCCCTTGAACCCGCAAATAGTTGATAGGTGAATTTGGGAGGGCCCAAGAAAACGGTTGCCCAGGGTCCAATCGATAGGGTCTATCCGCACATTCCCACAATTCAGGGCTATTAATCCTCCACTGACCGATCCGTGGCTCAGGTTATAGTTCCTCTGTGTATATAAATAAATAAAAAAAGGACATCTAGTGTTCTACGTATGGACACAACTCTTATTAAAAAGTAGATAAAAAAAACTTACAAATGCAGCACTTGTCACAAGTGCATATAACGAGCGCTCAATACAGTATAGTACAATCTTTAAGGTGGCTGCAGGTGACGTCATACGCAGCTCGCTCCCCCCCCCCGTACGCGTTACGTCCTTGGGCAAGACTTTGTCAGCGAGGGACAAATAAAAGATTCACTGACGCTGGCCTTTATGTCCAATTTGAAATCACAAAAACTGTAAAATTGATATTTATGAGTAATTTTTTGGTGACTGTAGATCCTTGCCAGGCAACCTGAGGACAAGCCAAGACTTGTGTCCTATGAATCTGATTATTTTTTTGTTTGATGTTTAGGGCATTGATGATGTCACCGGAGAGCCATTAGTCCATCAAGAAGCAGATAAACCCGAAGCAGTAGTTTCCAGGCTGCGCCAATACAAAGATGTTGCCAAACCGGTTATAGAAAGATATAAGTGAGTTATATTGATTATTTTCAATTTATTTCAACTTTTAATTAAATTCACTTTTATTATATCACTTTTCATTGGGGTGATTTTATGCCATTTTTGAATATTTTATTGTGTCAAATCATATATTATCATACTTGACTTGGGTTTAGAAATACTTTTATTTTTTATATTTATTGATTGCTTCTAAGGATACAAGAAAGGCTCAACCCTGGGAAACGTTACCGTCTCCCTGTACAGTGCACTGTGGGGATCAATTGCTCTTTTAGCAGAGGACTAGAACCTTCAGGGCCGGTGCAAGAAGCCATGATGGGGTCCCCCTCCTTCAATGCTGCCCATCAGGGCCATCTATCAGTGCTCATCAATGCCACCTATCAGTATCTATCAGTACCACCTATCAGTGCTCAATGCGCCTCAGTGCTCTTCAATGCTGTCTATCAGTGCCACCTATCAGTGCTCATCAATGCTGCCTGAGTTCTTCCTATCAGTGTTCATCAGTGTCCATCAATGCCACCTATCAGTGCTCATTAGTGCAGCCAATCAGTGCCCATCAAACGCCTTAAAACTGCCTTAGTGTGAAAGGGGTCTTAAAGTGTTACCAATCCCAGGACCCTGCATTCACTATATCTGGTCTCCCACAGTACACAGAACATGGAACTGCAATTATTTTAGTAAATATAAACTGCTAAATAACTTTTTCTCATCAGCAGTATATATAGCAGTCTTGTGACTTCAATCGATGTCTGGCTAAAGCTTGTAGGAGGAGTTTTCATTCTCCCCTGACTGTCCTATGAGGCTGCAGGACCCCTGACCCTCTGTCTGGATAGTGCTGATTGGTCCTGTGCTGATCACATGCACCCTTCCAAAAAAAAAAAAAACACTCCCTAGCAATACACACCAAACTGAGCATGTGCAGAGTGCCTCCTAGGGCTCTGTGCTATCAAGAGATGGATTGGGGAAATTGAAAGAAGGGGAGGATCAGAGGAGACCGGATCAAAGCCTTTTTTGCACAATGCGGAGGATTAACCCCTTAGGTTCCACAGTGAGTCTAACAAGCATGCTTTACTGCATATACAGATTGATTTTTGCTCTTGTGGGTTTAGTAACACTTAAATATCACTTTAATATCATCATGACTTGTGTGCCTGTTGGAAAAGAAAATAAAACTCTGCTCCTTCCTTCTCCAAGCTAACAGACTGTCTGGAGACTGCACTGTCCACTGGTAAAGCCCAACTCCAGGAAATCTGAAAATGATCCCTCTATAATGGGACTTGTCAGCCTGCTGAATAATTAATGGTATATATAAAAGAGTTTCAGAACAAGAGAGCAGCACAAGAGAAGTCCTAATTGGTGACCAATCAGAAAGCCTGAAGTGAAAAATGCCTGGATGGGGAAAGCCTGGAGATATAAGATGTTCGATTGCTGAGCACATTATAGGGTGGAAGTAAAATATTATATTGCTTGGTAGGGACAGTGAGGAGACGAGGACACCGAATTCTTCTATATTGTCATGTCGGGGGAATAACTGCAGTGTGAGCTCCTGGAGGGGACAGGGATTCAGCTTCTTATATAACAACACATGGGAGTTCTGTCTACAGCTCTGTCCCCGAATCATCCTCATTGGCTGATGTATGAATCTCAGAGGTGTACGGGATTGGGGGGGAGGGGGGACGGCAGATCCACAACGGGGTCATTTCAGGATAACATTTCCTCCAGCACCATTGCAAATTCATTCTGAAGGCAGTCTATGAGATCCATTATTCTCCATGAAAACTACATTCATCATCCTGCTGTGCAGACTATTTATTATTTATAAGAATAAGGTAAAGAATAAAAGAAATACACTCTCTGTATATAAGGTGATGATAGTGGCGGAGGAACCTGTGCTGGATCAGTAATCTGTATATACAGACATCCCGACCTGCAAAAACTCATTCCAGGGAGGTGGTGCTTAATAAATATATATATATATTTTAATCAGCCTTGTAGTGGGCTTTGATGAGATATCAAGGTTTTAAACAGACCCCTGACATCTCCCCTTTAAGACAGAGAAAGGGACTGAGGACACAGATTCCTCAGTCCCTTTCTCAGCATTGAAGATGAATGGACAGAGACAGAGGCTCCTGTCCATTCATAAACTGAAGCAGAGGAAACACAGTTTTCACAGTTGTCCAATTCAGAAAACGAAGGTGCTGGTAAATGACCTATTTACCGGTCCCTTCCTCTCCACTCTCCATTCTGGCAGATCCCCCACAGCCCGCGGGAGAGGAGGAAAGCCAGCTGCGGGGCTCCACCTCCCCTCGTCCCCCGCAGCTGGCTTTCCTCCTCTCCCGCGGGCTGCGGGAGATGAGAGGGGGCAGGGGTGGAGGACAGGAAGCTAGAGGAGAACGGGGGGGGGCAGAGGAGGAGGACAGGAAGCCAGAGGAGAACGGGGGGGGGGGGCGGAGGAGGAGGGGACAGGAAGCCAGAGGAGAACAGGACGGGGGGGGGCGGAGGAGGAGGACAGGGAGCCGGAGGAGAACGGGGGGGGGGCGAGGAGGAGGACAGGAAGCCAGAGGAGAACAGGACATGGGGGGGGGGGACACGGAGGAGTGGCTGGAGGAGGAGAATACAGGGAACAGCCGGGAATGATCGGTGCTGCAGGAAGGACAGCTGTGAACACCGATCTCCCTGTATAGCTTTTTAGCCGACAGCCACGGGAGGGAGAGAAAGAGAAGCGGCTGTCATTTTATGGTGACATTTGCACAGCATTTTTTTGTATAAATAGGGCCTCAAGAGTCCAATCAATTTTTATCGTACGTGAAAAATAACCAACCCTTTTTTTTTTTTTTTTCTTTAGTACATTGCAAATCCTTTAACACAATGGGCTCCATTCATAAAGCAGCGTTCATTAAAGTGATTGTAAAGTCTTTTTTTTTTTTTTTAAATAACAAGCATGTTATTCTTTCCTCCTCTGTGCAGTTGGTTTTGCACAGAGCAGGCCGGATCCTCCTCTTCTCGGGTCCCTCTTTGCTGCTCCTGGCCCCTCCTTCCTGTTGAGTCCCCCCGCAGCAAGCAGCTTGCTATGGGGGCACCCGAGCCGAGTCACAGCTCCGTGTGCCCATTCAGACACGGAGCTGCCATTAGGCCCCGCCCCCTCTCCCCTGATTGGCTAACTGACTTTGATTGACAGCAGCGGGAGCCAATGTCGCCGCTGCTGTGTCTCAGCCAGTCTGGAGGGAGAGTCCCAGACGGCCGAGGGATTTGTGGACATCGCTGGACAGAGATGTTGCTCAGGTAAGTATTAGGGGGTTCTGCACACAGAAGGCTTCTTATCTTAATGTATAGAATGCATTAAGATAAAAAAAACCTTCTGCCTTTACAACCCCTTTAAGGCCGAAGTTCATCGCGGGGGGCCAATTTTTTTATTTTTGGACTTGTCAAAAACTGCCTCTTGTGTGTATTTACACTACACTTTTTTGGGGTGAATGAGTAGCCCATACTCATTAGACATGTGCAATTTGTTTCGTTACAAATTTGTTTAACAAATTTCGTCAAATTCAGAAATATCCGAATTAGCGAAAAACCCGTTTAACAAATTTTTCCGAATATTCGGAAATTCGAAAATTCGACAATCTGAAATAACTAATAATAACTTAACTATTACTAACTATTAAATTATAGGTATTGGAATTTCCTTTTAAATTTGGCTGTGAACTTAACTAATACGAATTTATTCGAAGTTACGAATTATCAGAAATAACGAATATCTGTATCTAAACGAATGGAACGCAACTAATTAATAATAATAAATACCAAAAATAATGAAAACTTTTTTATTATTATTTATTATTAATTAGTTCTGTTCCATTTGTTTAGATGCCGAATTTGTTATTTCAGATAATTTGTAACTTCAAATAAATCCGTATTCGTTGCGTTCACTAACCGCCAAATTTGAAAGGAAATTCCAATACCTAGAATTTAATAGTTAGTTATTATTCGCTAGTTAGCTAGTTATTCTTTCGAATTTTTGGATTATCTTTCTTTCGGGATTTTCGCATTTACGAATTTTTGCATTTACGAATTGCGATCATAACGAATGACTCGGAAAAAAAGAAACAAATGAAATTAAATTGAATACATTTTTCGGCAGTGCACATATCTAATACTCATTCACATGGGGGGGGGGAGGGGGGGAGATTATTATTATTATTATTATTATTCAGGATTTATATAGCGCCAACAGTTTACGCAGGGCTTTACAATATAAAAGGGAGACAATACAGTTATAATACAATACAATACAATAGGATTAAGAGGGCCCTGCTCAGAAGAGCTTACAATCTAATAGGGTGGGAGATCTGGGCGTCTACATGTTAAAGGGGGCTTCCAAATTCTGATACCCCCCCCCTGCAGACCCGTACAACCACCGCCCCATATTATATAATATATATAATATAATATTTCTCTTCCAGTATCTAGCCCAGCGTTCTACTAACACAATCTCTGTTGTCCGTAGGAGTAAAGGCATCCTGCACACCTTCTCAGGGACAGAGACCAACAGAATCTGGCCATATATCTACACGCTGCTGAGCACCCGGATCACACCGGTACACCCCGAGGACACGAGACAGGCCTTCCGCCCCGAGGACTCCTAATGCCAACACCTGTTTATTGGTCTTTGTGTGCAGTATCAATGTGGTGCTCTGTTCTATATAAATTGCTGTATATGGTATTTTGTTATATATATATATATATATATTTCTCTTTTTAGGAGCTTTAAGCACTTATGTTTTAGGAAAGTGTTTTTGATTTTCGTTCAGTGTTGCAGAGATTTGATTCTCAAAAACCAATGAAGTCCCCTGATTTAGCTGCAAACTTACTTCTATAATCAGGACACTGTGCCTATCACTTAAAGGGTCAGTCCGCTCAGGAGTCATGTTTTAGCTGGGGGTGGAGCTTTGTGGTCCAGCAAAATCAGCTTTGGGGTGACTGTCCCCTATAAAGAGTCATTGCGCCTGAAAGAGATTTCTCTTTTTCGTTCATTAAAGGACGCAGTGGCAGACTTGATCTCTGATTATTGGGTTATGGCGCCACCTTCAGGAGTAGGTCAGTAGGCACAAAAAAAAAACAGAAACACAGCCTTGTTAGGGGGTTTGGATACCATCAGGGTGGGCCTCTAGGCACATATTTAAAAAAAACACTAGAGGGCACCTCCATATAGGTGTAGCGATTGGTTAAGCACTTCAGCTCCGGAAGATTTACCCCCCGTTCATGACCAGGCATTTTTTTGCTATACGGCACTGCGCTACTTTAACTGACAATTGCGCTGTCATTCGGCTCTGTACCCGAATACAATTTATGTCCTTTTTTTTCCCCCACAAATAGAGCTTTCTTTTGGTGGTATTTGATCACCTCTGCATTTTTTATTTTTTGCGCTATAAACAAAAAAAGAGCAAAATTTTTTAAAAAAACATTACTTTTTACTTTTTGCTTTAAAACATATCAATTAAAAAAAAAATGTAAAAAAAAATCTAATTTCAATGTAGGCCAATATGTATTCTGCTATATATTTTTGGTCTCAATCTCAAGCATTTGTGCTTGTTACCCGAAAGTGCAGGATCACACACACACTAACTAATATATATATATATATATATATATATATATATATATATATAAGTCTGTATATATATATATAATATGTATGTGTGTGTATGTGATCCTGCGCACAGCAGCCACCCTGTAGCAGTATAACTGCTATAGGACGGTCGTGAAGTGGTTACAAAAAAAGTATAAAAGACAATAAAAATGCACTCACAAGAAAAAAGTGGATCAAGGCCGTTTTTAATAAACTCATATAGACCTCCATAGGATCACTGTGAGGCTGCAGAGCTCTGCAGGCATGTGGCTAGTTGAAGCAGAGTTCTTGTGTGCCACATCCCCTCCACTTCCTGTCGTTACCCACCCGAGAGAGATGCTGTTTGGAGCCGCAGCCGTCTTGCGACTTTGGGAAGCTGCTGATTCTTATGTCCCAGCCTGAAGCCTGACCGCTGTACTTCCATCAAGAACTCTGCTTCAAATAGCCACATGCCTGCAGAGCTCTGCAGCCTCACGGTGATCCTATGGAGGTCTATAGGGGTCTATGACAAGCCTTGATCTACTTTTATCTTGTGAGTGCATTTTTATTGTCTTTTATACTTTTTTAAAAATAAATCTCTACACCTAGATGGAGGCGCCATTTTGTGTTTTTGTTTTTTTATATGTGCATTGGGAGCTCAAGACTTAATCTGAGAGGAGCTGCACCCGCTTCATCTGGTGTTCCCTACCACTCTCCTGACCCTCTAAAGTGCCTCGTTAAATGACGGTTGGGTTCCAGTCAGTGCAATAGCTTATTCATTTTCTTGGGCCTCTAGGCTGTGTTTCTGTTTCCTTTTTCGTGCCTAGTGTCCTACTCCTGAAGGTGGCGCCATAACCCAATGGTCAGAGATGCTCTCCACATGTGTCCTTCAATGAGCTCGTAGAAAAGGATTTTACGGTGAGTACAAAAAAAATCTAATTTTAAAAAAAATGTTATAGGCTAGCTTTTTTTTTTTAAGTATCACAATGTCAACTCCAGTAGCAAGATGTCCCTACCAGATACCCTGATTCTGCCAGGCACAGAGTCCCACTTCTGCTGCTGCATTCTGCATATCTGGAAATAAATGGGAATTATAATAAGGTGAGCGAGAACCCAAAATGATGGTAGAACTGGGAAATCTGTAGGGATCTGGCCACTGGAGAGATATGTTACATGGCTGCTGCATAGATCTGGGAAATAAGTTATGGGTGGGCTGACCCTTTAAAGAGTACCTGTCTCCACCTCACACAGTGAAAGCAGCCATTTGTTGGGCTGACAAAATAATCCACTTATTGTTATATTGGAAACTAGTACTACCCTACATTTTGACTAAAGCGGAACTCCAGGCAAATAAAAAATATTTTCCCTCTGCAGTAGGTCCCTCTCCTTGCTCATTTTTCCTAGGAGATGATAAATAAGGTTATTTACTTACCTTGTCTCTCACTCCTTTGGCAGTAGGTGCTCTCCTTCAAGTCAGAGGCTCTGTGGGCGGACCCTCAGCATCCTTCAGTACAGTGCTGGACTGCTTGGCCCTGCATTGTATAATATGATGTCAGTCAGCTGCGAATGGAGGCTTCGGAGGGACCAGTGGAGGAGGAAGTCGGCAAGGGCAAGGAATAAGGTAAGTATATTACGTTGTTGGTCATCACCTAGGAAAAACAAGCATCTAACCCTTGCAGGGGGAGGGGGACCCCCTACAAGGGTAAATCTTTTTTATTGTCTTGGAGATCAGCAAAGGCCTCATTCTCTGGAGTGTTAGCAGAGCCCAGAAAGGGTGGAAGTCCAGAACAAAATGTTATTTCTAATCGACAAAAAAAAAAAACCAAAATTGTTTTGGGGGATGGAAGGGTTCCCCTTCTTCAGGGCCAGAGAAAAAGGCGACTGAGATTTGGACTGCTAAACTGAAGCTGGAATAGGGGGGTGTGAATAAGGTTCAGTGGGGGAGTATTTTCAATATGAATGACCTAAGACTAGAACACGGGGATATGACCTGAGACTAGAACACGGGGACATGACCTGAGACTAGAACACGGGGACATGACCTGAGACTAGAACACGGGGACATGACCTGAGACTAGAACACGGGGACATGACCTGAGACTAGAACACAGGGACGTGACCTGAGACTAGAACACAGGGATATGACCTGAGACTAGAACACAGGGACGTGACCTGAGACTAGAACACGGGGACATGACCTGAGACTAGAACACGGGGACGTGACCTGAGACTAGAACACATTGATATGACCTGAGACTAGAACACAGGGACGTGACCTGAGACTAGAACACGGGGACGTGACCTGAGACTAGAACACGGGGACGTGACCTGAGACTAGAACACAGGGACGTGACCTGAGACTAGAACACAGGGATATGACCTGAGACTAGAACACAGGGATATGACCTGAGACTAGAACACAGGGACGTGACCTGAGACTGGAACACGGGGACGTGACCTGAGACTGGAACACGGGGACGTGACCTGAGACTAGAACACGGGGACGTGACCTGAGACTAGAACACGGGGACGTGACCTGAGACTAGAACACGGGGACGTGACCTGAGACTAGAACACGGGGACCTGACCTGAGACTAGAACACGGGGATATGACCTGAGACTAGAACACGGGGACATGACCTGAGACTAGAACACGGGGACATGACCTGAGACTAGAACACGGGGACATGACCTGAGACTAGAACACGGGGACATGACCTGAGACTAGAACACGGGGATATGACCTGAGACTAGAACACGGGGACATGACCTGAGACTAGAACACGGGGATATGACCTGAGACTAGAACACGGGGACATGACCTGAGACTAGAACACGGGGACGTGACCTGAGACTAGAACACAGGGATATGACCTGAGACTAGAACACAGGGACGTGACCTGAGACTAGAACACGGGGACATGACCTGAGACTAGAACACGGGGACGTGACCTGAGACTAGAACACAGGGATATGACCTGAGACTAGAACACAGGGACGTGACCTGAGACTAGAACACGGGGACGTGACCTGAGACTAGAACACGGGGACGTGACCTGAGACTAGAACACGGGGACGTGACCTGAGACTAGAACACGGGGACGTGACCTGAGACTAGAACACGGGGACGTGACCTGAGACTAGAACACGGGGACGTGACCTGAGACTAGAACACGGGGACGTGACCTGAGACTAGAACACAGGGATATGACCTGAGACTAGAACACAGGGATATGACCTGAGACTAGAACACAGGGATGTGACCTGAGACTAGAACACGGGGACGTGACCTGAGACTGGAACACGGGGACGTGACCTGAGACTGGAACACAGGGATATGACCTGAGACTAGAACACAGGGACGTGACCTGAGACTAGAACACGGGGACATGACCTGAGACTAGAACACGGGGACAAGACCTGAGACTAGAACACAGGGATATGACCTGAGACTAGAACACAGGGACGTGACCTGAGACTAGAACACAGGGACATGACCTGAGACTAGAACACAGGGACGTGACCTGAGACTAGAACACGGGGACATGACCTGAGACTAGAACACGGGGACGTGACCTGAGACTAGAACACAGGGATGTGACCTGAGACTAGAACACAGGGACGTGACCTGAGACTAGAACACAGGGACATGACCTGAGACTAGAACACGGGGACATGACCTGAGACTAGTACAGGGGGACGTGACCTGAGACTAGAACACGGGGACATGACCTGAGACTAGAACACGGGGACGTGACCTGAGACTAGAACACGGGGATGTGACCTGAGACTAGAACACGGGGACATGACCTGAGACTAGAACACGGGGACATGACCTGAGACTAGAACATGGGGACATGACCTGAGACTAGAACATGGGGACATGACCTGAGACTAGAACACGGGGACGTGACCTGAGACTAGAACATGGGGACGTGACCTGAGACTAGAACACAGGGAGATGACCTGAGACTAGAACACAGGGACATGACCTGAGACTAGAACACAGGAACATGACCTGAGACTAGAACACGGGGACATGACCTGAGACTAGTACAGGGGGATGTGACCTGAGACTAGAACACAGGGACATGACCTGAGACTAGAACACGGGGACATGACCTGAGACTAGAACACAGGGACATGACCTGAGACTAGAACACGGGGACATGACCTGAGACTAGAACACGGGGACATGACCTGAGACTAGAACACGGGGACATGACCTGAGACTAGAACACAGGGATATGACCTGAGACTAGAACACGGGGACATGACCTGAGACTAGAACACGGGGACATGACCTGAGACTAGAACACGGGGACATGACCTGAGACTAGACCAGGGGGACGTGACCTGAGACTAGAACACGGGGACGTGACCTGAGACTAGAACACGGGGACGTGACCTGAGACTAGAACACGGGGACGTGACCTGAGACTAGAACACGGGGACGTGACCTGAGACTAGAACACGGGGACATGACCTGAGACTAGAACACGGGGACATGACCTGAGACTAGAACACGGGGACATGACCTGAGACTAGACCAGGGGGACGTGACCTGAGACTAGAACACGGGGACATGACCTGAGACTAGAACAGGGGGACATGACCTGAGACAGGAAGTGAAATCTCCCCAATGGAATGCAGATAAAAAAAAAAAAAAAAAACTTTAGAGGTTTTAACCCTTCCTTATTCCATCCAAAAACCAAAATAAGGGTTTTGGCTTTAGATACACTTTAAATGGAGACTGCCAATTTGAAAGCCAAAAGAAACCTTAATCAGAACGTAGCGACTCGGTAACCCTCGGAACAAGTGACCGCCCTGCGGCAAGAGGCACGATGGACCTCCTACCACTCTTGAGGTCCTAGCGGGGTTTCAGATCTGCTTAACCAATGGCTGCGGGCGCTCTGTAGGGGGTGACAGGTACTCTTTGACAATTTCTGTATGACTTGTTTGTTATTAGTGAGCTTTCGTTAAAGATTTTCTTTTATTCTAGTGATGAAAAAAAAAAGTTGTGTTAAAAGTGTATTTTTTATTTTTGAACACGGTAAAAAAAAAAAAAAAAAAAAAAGATATATTCTGGAAGTCCAAAGATGCTGAGAGTTGGTATAGAATGAGAGTTTAATCAGAGTATTGGCTGGGCCATGTGATCTACATTATAGAGAGATGCACAGCCCCATTATACACAGATTTAAAGAGACCGCTCATTGTTCTGTCATTATTATCATATCATCAAATGTGATTAAAATACAGATTTTTAACTCGTGTTTTTTTTTTTTTTTCCTTGTTTGTTCATCAGTGTGCATTCACATGGGCGCAACATACATGAGAATGCAAATGACCATAAAATCATACGGCACATATACAGGCATGACGGTCATGCGTGTTGTGTATATGTTCGATCACATATGATTGCAGATACATACCTACCTGTGTGTAATAATATATGTGATCCACTGGCACTGACTGGCTTAGGACAACGGTCAGTGTGTTGGGTCCAGTAACCCACAGCCACCAATCAGAACGCATCGTTCACTAATCTGATTCAGCAAACTCTCGATTGGTTAAAGCTGAACTCCAGGTCTTTTTATAAAAAGGCACAGGTTATCACAAGCTCTGTAGTCATTAAAAGCATTTCAAGTTCTTGAATGAGACCGGGTATTAGCCTCTTGTAGTCCCTATACAGCAGAGCTCAAAGAGGGAGAGAGGGAAAAGCAGCACCAGGAGCCAGTCTGTGCTACAGTGCTCATGGTCTACATACTGATAGAAGGAGAGAGCAGAGTGACGGAGATGAGCTCATCAGTCTGATGCTTCATTTTTTTTTTTTTGCTGACCAATCACAGGCTGAGATAGGGACCTGTAAATGTTGCTAAACCCCTTGGCGCCAGCTCCCGCTGGCCCTTTAAGAGGATTGGGATGGCAGGGCGCGGGGTGGGGCTTGTGACCATGTGACCACCGCGTCAAAAGCTTTCCGTGAGACGCTGGTCACTGTGCCTGGAGCGCACAGGGCGCACGCTCTCGGCACAGCACTGTGGGCGCTATTGCATGCAAATATGCGGCCATATGGCGCCATGGTGTTAAAGCGGTAGTAAACTGCCAGCTTTTTTTTTTTTTTTTAAACCTGTAAGGAAAAGTTATAATGTACTAGTATGCATCTCATACTAGCCCATTATGTGAAACTTACTTTAGAACAAAGCCCTTCCAGCAACGAGCTGTCACCACTGACAAGGCTTCCATCTTCACCCGGCCTTCCACCCGGACTGCGGCTGTGTGACTGACCGGAGCCGCGATGACGTCACAGCATAGGATTCTGAAGGTGCCCGCTCCTTCATAGTGATACTAGCACATTATGTGAAACTTACCTTAGAACAAAGCCCTTCCAGCAGCGAGCTGTGACCACTGACAAGGCTTCCATCTTCACCCGGTCTTCCTTCCGGGTTCGCGGACTCCGGCTGTGTGACTGACCGGAGCCGCGATGACATCACAGCATAGGACTCTAAAGGGGCCCGCTCCTTTATAGCGCATGCGCCGTTGATGTCACTGGCTGCATGTACAGTAAAAATTTCCTAAACGGTGCAAGTTTAGGTGATATTTACGGTACCTACAGGTAAGCCTTATTCTAGGCTTACCTATAATTCATGTATGGGAGTTTACGCCCACTTTAACCCCTTCCCGCTGCCTCCCGGAGTCCTAATGCTGGGATGCAAAGGTGGTGTTCCCATCATATGATTGCTGTGATTGGCTCAAACAGCAGTCACATGGTCCTGTTGGCTGCCAATCCCAAAATGTCATTGATGGCTAGTGAGCTGTCAGCACACAACCTTGAACCCCATGGATGCATATGTGCGTCCCCTGGGCATTTGCCACCACCCACCCTTCTACCTATATGTAATAGCTTGGAGCGCTGCTCTAGGGCACCAAGGTCCCTGTTCCAGTGATTCAACTAGTATGGGTGCTGGCATCAAGTACTCATCCTAAATTGGGTGATTCCACCTCTATGACTAAGCCCAGAGGCAGGGCAAAACGCGTCAGCATGGCTTGGGAGGAGCCAAGGCTGAAGCCATTCTCCACTATCGCCGTGCTTATACACTGTTTACACCCATCCTGCTGCTGCATATACAGTTGTGCTCATAAGTTTACATACCCTGGCAGAATTTATGATTTCTTGGCCATTTTTCAGAGAATATGAATGATAACACAAAAACTTTTCTTTCACTCATGGTTAGTGTTTAGCTGAAGCCATATATTATGAATCAACCGTGTTTACTCTTTTTAAATCATAATGGCAACAGAAACTACCCAAATGACCCTGATCAAAAGTTTACATACCCCAGTTCTTAATACCGTGTATTGCCCCCTTTAACATCAATGACAGCTTGAAGTCTTTTGTGGTATTTGTGGATGAGGCTCTTTGTCTTCTCAGATGGTAAAGCTGCCCATTCCTCTTGGCAAAAAGCCTGCAGTTCCTGTAAATTCTTGGGCTGTCTTGCATGAACGGCACATTTGAGATCTCCCCAGAGTGGCTCAATGATTTTAAGGTCAGGAGACTGAGATGGGCTCTCCAGAACCTTCACTTTATTCTGCTGTAGCCAATGACAGGTCGGCTTGGCCTTGTGTTTTGGATCATTGTCATGTTGGAACGTCCAAATACGATCCATGTATAGCTTCCTGGCTTATGAATGCAAATGTTCCTCCAGTATTTTTTGGTAACATACTGCATTCATCTTGCCATCAATTTTGACCAAATTTTCTGTGCCCTTGTAGCTCACACATCCCCAAAACATCAGCGATCCACCTCCATGTTTTACAGTAGGAATGGTGGACCTTTCATCATAGGGCTTGTTGACTCCTCTCCAAATGTAGTGTTTATGGTTGTGGCTGAATTTTGGTCTCATCACAACAAATGACTTTGTGGCAGAAGGTTTGAGGCTTGTCTCTGTGCTGTTTGGCGTATTGGATACTTTGTGGCATTTGCGTAGTAATGGCTTTCTTCCGGCGACTCGACCATGCAGCCCATCTTTCTTCAAGTGCATCCTTATTGTGCATCTTGAAACAGCCGCATCACATCTTTTCAGAGAGTCCTGTATTTCACCTGAAGTTATTTGTGGGTTTTTCTTTGCATCCCGAACAATTTTCCTGGCAGTTGTGGCTGAAATTTTAGTTGGTCTACCTGACCGTGGTTTGGTTTCAACAGAACCCCTCATTTTCCACTTTTTGATTCGAGTTTGAACACTGCTGATTGGCATTCTCAATTCTTTGGATATCTTTTTATATCCCTTTCCTATTTTATGCAGTTCAACTAACTTTTCCCGCAGATCCTTTGACAATTCTTTTGCTTTCCCCAGAATCCAGAAACGTCAGTGCAGCAATGGATGAAAGATGCAAGGGTCTGTCAGGAGTCCAGAAACTCATTGACCTTTTATACACACACAGTAATTACAAGCAAACAGATCACAGGTGAGGATGGTTACCTTCAATAGCCATTCAAACCCCTTTGTGTCAACTTGTGTGCATGTTATCAGGCCAAAATCAACAGGGTATGTAAACTTTTGATCAGGGTCATTTGGGTGGTTTCTGTTGTCATTATGAATTAAAAAGAGTAAACACAGTTGATTGATAATAAATGGCTTCAGCCAAACACTAACCATGAGTGAAAGAAAAGTTTTTGTGTTATCATTCATATTCTCTGAAAAATGGCCAAGAAATCATAAATTCTGCCAGGGTATGTAAACTGTATGTGTTACAGTAGCGGGAAGAGGTTACTAACAGCAGGAAAAAAAATGAGGTCTTCTGCTCTGTTTGACAGGGCCATACTGTGAGGCAGAGCTGTGTATATCTCAGAACTGGATGGGCCGAAATACAAATCCTTTGATAGTTAAAACCTGTGTATTTATCTGTTTGGCCGGAGTTCAGCTTTAAAGGCTGCTGTGCTTTGCATGTTTCCTTTGCTCTATGCTCAAAAATCAATAATGGTATTTTTTATAAGTCTTGGAGACATTTGTGATCTTTTTTTTAGGGTGTCCAACAAATCTTCATGTGTGCCGCACTTCACTGGTACCAAGACAAATCTGAACACCCCCGCAATTCTGTATACCGTGTATCCATAGGCCATATACCTATATAAAATAGAAGCAAAAAGGGCGCATTGGAAAGCGCAGATAAATCCACTTTTATTGAATAAAATCCAATTAAAATGTACTTAGAATAAAATAACTTTACCGGGGAATATCCCTTCCAGTGGAACGCCAGGTCACGCCAACAGTTGTATAAAACAGTCTCGCTCGGTTGCCTGCAAAATGTTACAATTTGGATCCCCCTGCTGTACCAGCTGTTCTGTGCTGCCCTTTTCAATGATGTCACCGGGAGCGCTCTGTCCTCCCAGATTCTTGCAGCCAGCCTCCTAATGAAGCGCATGTGCCGCACTCGGGGGCCAACTGCAAGAACCAGGAAGAGACAGCCCATCCCCTGATGATGTCCTGCAGGGCATGTGCCATAGAGTGCCCCTGAGGTATCCTGGTGTGTACGTATCCCAGGGGACTGTACGCAACGGGCACGTTATTCTTCCTAGTCAAGAATCCAGAATGTGGTACCCCCCCATAAAAGATTTTTTTTTTTTAAATATTTTTTAAATATATAGGCAGTTAGAGAGGAGGGGAGTAGGGGTGTAATGCAAGAAAGTGGGTGGGGAGAAGTTCCCCTTTAATTTGCTCCCCAGTCACAGTGGACACTCCCCTTTCCTCATTCGGCTGCAGGGAGCACCGCTGTTCGCTGCGAGGAAACAGCAGTCTCTCTGCAGCACTCCTACACGCCCCGAAGTAGAGCCCAGCAATCGGCAGCAAGCAAAGTCCCCTCTGTCCCTTCACTTTGTTGAGATCTCCTCCAACTTCCTGTCGGGTCTCTGGAACAGGAAATGAAAGGAAATCCCCCTAAAGGGACACAGAGCAGAAATAAGCTGGCGGCTTTTAACCCCTTCCCTACTCTATTCAAAGTATTTTGATTATACACTTCAATCGCTTTTGGAGCCGTTTTGCATGGCAGTGTCATCTTTGTATTATCTGTCTAAAGTTCTGAATCTTCTCACCATCTTTCTTCTCATATTATTACTAACTCCATAGTCCTACATGGATAATAACATCGCCATCCCATAACTTCACAAATAGCTGGATTGTTCCTTTTATAGACACATTTGAAAGTGATTATAGCCAAACCCAAAACAGAACACCAGTCCTTGGACAGCAGACAAGAAAACTTTTATTGCACGCCTTTAAAGGAAATCTGTACAGAGAAGAGGCTGTCATTGCTGACCTTCTTCTGAAAATGCATGTTGCCTGGCTGTCATGCCTATCCAAGGGCTTCAGTACTTTTTTAGTCTCTGAGCAAGAACATGTATGCAGGTCAGGCGTTCTAACTTTAGAATGACTTTCCTGACTTGCTTGTTCCATATTCTTGCTTGTTCAGCGTTTTTTTAAATCTGTAGATCTAAATATACAAGTATGTGTGTGTGTGTGTATGTAATATAAATACATATATATATATATATATATATATACACACACACACATATATATATATATATATATATATACACGCACGCACGCACACACACACACACACACACACACACATATATATATATATATATATATATATATATATATATATATATATATATATATATATATATATAAATATAGATTTATTTTTTTTTTGCATTTGTTTTGTACAAATTTTATATTTTGGTAAAGATATTTGAAGTGACTTTAGAACTATATTTTTTTTAAGATTTAGAATACAATATATTAAAATGTATGATGAATATTTTGTAGTTTTATACCATGTAATAAATTTGTAGATCATAGCGCTACAGTGTTTAGGACGTTTGGGGATCCAATGTCCACTTTTCCTTACTTCACTGTATGGAGCTCATATGTGGTCCAAAGCTGGCTGTACAATATTAGAATTTCATTTGAAATTGTTTAAGAATGTTTGTAATCGTTAGTGGGGTCAATTCGACATTTCCTTTTTGAACACAGTTAAATAGATAACGATTAAAGTAGCCAAACCTAACACTGCCAGCATCGCCTAGTAATATCGAACAAATCTACATTTTACTATGGGACTTTGAAGGCAGTAAAAAGAGTATATATAGAGTCAAATGTGCCAATCAAACTCGAAACACGTTGGTTGCACATTGCATCTGGGAAAAGTGCAATTTTGATAAGCGCCTCATGATGACATGATGTCCCCTAATAAGGGCTTTTTATGCAGCTTAATAAGATATAGTGTGCCTTGAAAATGTATTCACACCCCTTGAAATTGTCCACATTTTGTCATGTTACAAGCAAAAACGTAAATGTATTTTATTGAGATTTTTTTTGATAGGCCAACACAAAGTGGCACATAATTTTGGAGTGGAGGAAAAGCTATTAATGGTTTTCATAAATTAATTTACAAATAAATATGTGAAAAGTGGGGGGTGCATTTGTATTCAGTCCCCTTTACTGTGATACCCCTAACTAAAATCTAGGTGAACCATTTGCCTTCAGAAGTCACCTAATTAGTAAATAGACTCCACCTGTGTGTAATTTAATCTCAGTATAAATGCCGCTGTTCTATGAAGCCCTCAGAGGTTTGTTAGAGAAGCTTAGTGAACAAAGAGCGTCACAAAGGCCAAGGAACACACCAGACAGGTCAGGGATAAAGTTGTGGAGAAGTATAAAGCAGGGTTAGGTTATAAAAATAATAACCCAAGCTTTGAACATCTCCCGGAGCTCTGTTCAATCCATCATCCGAAAATAGAAAGAGTATGGCACAACTACAAACCTACCAAGACATGGCCGTCCACCTAAACTGACAGGCCGGGCAAGGAGAGCATTCATCAGAGAAGCAGCCAAGAGGTCCATGGTAACTCTGGAGGAGCTGCAGAGATGAAAGAAAGTCATAAGAAGTCCTGTTTGTGAGAAGTCATGTGGGGGACACAGCAAACATGTGGAAGAAGGTGCTCTGGTCAGAGGAGAACAAAATGGAACTTTTTGGCCTAAAAGCAAACTTAAACACGGTCGGAATTTCCGACAACAAGGTCCTATCACACATTTTCCATCTGAAAATCCTATCGTGTGTACGCGGCATTAGAGTCTGCAAAAGACTTGAGACTGGGGCAGAGGTTCACCTTCCAGCAGGACAACGACCCGAAACATACAGCCAGAGCTACAATGGAATGGTTTAGATCAAAGCATATTCATGTGTTAGAATGGCCCAGTCACAGTCCAGACCTAAATCCAATTGAGAATCTGTGGCAAGACTTGGAAAATGCTGTTCACAGACGCTCTCCATCCAATCTGACAGAACTTGAGATATTTTGCAAAGAAGAATGGGCAAAAATGTCCCTTTCTAGATGTGCAAAGCTGGTAGAGACATCCCCAAAAAGACTTGCAGCTGTAATTGCAGTGAAAGGAGGTTCTACAAAGTATTGACTCCGGGGGGCGCCATACAAATGTACCCCACACTTTTCACATATTTATTTGTAAAAAATTTTGAAAATCATTTATCATTTTCCTTCCACTTCACAATTATGTGCCACTTTGTCATATAAAATCCCAATAAAATACATTTACGTTTTTGGTTGTAACAGGACACAATGTGGAAGATTTCAAGGAATATGAATACCTTTTCAAGGCACTGTAAATGTATGTATGTATGTGTGTGTGTGTGTGTGTGTGTGTGTGTGTGTGTGTATATATATAAACACAGTATCTCACAAAAGTAAGTACCCCCTTCACATTTTTGTAAATATTTTATTCTATCTTTTCATGTGACAACACTGAAGAAATGACACTTTTCTACAATGTAAAGTAGTGAGTGTACAGCTTGTATAACAGTGTAAATTTGCTGTTCGCTCAAAATAACTCAACACACAACACACTAAACCGTTGGCAACAAAAGTGAGTACATCCCTAAGTGAAAATGTCCAAATTGGGCCCAATTAGCCATTTTCCCTCCCCGGTGTCATGTGACTCGTTAGTGTTACAAGGTCTCAGGTGTGAATGGGGAACAGGTGTGTTAAATTTGGTGTTATCGCTCTCACTCTCTCATACTGGTCACTGGAAATTCAATATGGCACCTCATGGCAAAGAACTCTTTGAGGATCTGAAATAAAGAATTATTGCTCTACATAAAGATGGTCTAGGCTATAAGAAGATTGCCAAGATCATGAAACTGAGCTGCAGCACGGTGGCCAAGACCATACAGCGGTTTAACAGGACAGGTTCCACTCAGAACAGGCCTCACCATGGTTGACCAAAGAAGTTGAGGTCACCTGCTCAGCGTCATATCCAGAGGTTGTCTTTGGGAAATATACATATGAGTGCTGCCAGCATTGCTCCGGAGGTTGTAGGGGTGGGGGGTCAGCCTGTCAGTGCTCAGACCATACACCACACACTGCATCAAATTGGTCTGCATGGCTGTAGTCCCAGAAGGAAGCCTCTTCTATAGATGATACACAAGAAAGTCCACAAACAGTTTGCTGAAGACAAGCAGACTAGGGACATGGATTACTAGAACCGTGTCCTGTGGTCTGATGAGACCAAGATAAACATATTTGGTTCAGATGGTGACAAGCATGTGTGGCGGCAACCAGGTGAGGAGTACAAAGACAAGTGTGTCTTGCCTACAGTCAACCATGGTGGTGGGAGTGTCATGGTCTGGGACTGCATGAGTGCTGCCGGCACTGGGGGGCTACAGTTCATTGAGGGAACCATGAATGCCAACATGTACTGTGACATACTGAAGCAGAGCATGATCCCCTCCCTTCAGAGACTGGGCCGCAGGGCAGTATTCCAACATAACGACCCCAAACACACCTCCAAGATGATCATTGCCTTGCTAAAGAAGCTGAGGGTAAAGGTGATGGACTGGCCAAGCATGTCTCCAGACCTAAACCCTATTGAGCATCTGTGGGACATCCTCAAATGGAAGGTGGAGGAGCGCAAGGTCTCTAACATCCACCAGCTCTGTGATGTCGTCATGGAGGAGTGGAAGAGGACTCCAGTGACAACCTGTGAAGCTCTGGTGAACTCCATGCACAGGAGGCTTAAGGCAGTGCTGGAAAATAATGGTGGTCACACAAAATATTGACACTTTGGGCCCAATTTGGACATTTTCACTTAGGGGTGTACTCACTTTTGTTGCCAGTGGTTTAGACATTAATGGCTGTGTGTTGAGTTATTTTGAGAGGACAGCAAATTTACACTGTTATACAAGCTGTACACTCACTACTTTACATTGTAGCAAAGTGTCATTTCTTCAGTGTTGTCACATGAAAAGATAGAAGAAAAGATTTACAGAAATGTGAATGAGGGGTGTACTTACTTTTGTGAGATACTGTATGTATGTGTGTGTATGTATATACAGTGGGGACGAAAAGTATTCAGACCCCCTTAAATTTTTCACTCTTTGTTATATTGCAGCCATTTGCTAAAATCATTTAAGTTCATTTTTTTTCCTCATTAATCTACACACAGCACCCCATATTATACACACAGCACCCCATATTATACACACAGCACCCCATATTGACAGAAAAACACAGAATTGTTGACATTTTTGCAGATTTATTAAAAAAGAAAAACTGAAATATCACATGGTCCTAAGTATTCAGACCCTTTGCTCAGTATTTTTTTTTTTTATTTAGTAAATTTAGCTTCTCTGCGTGTAAGAGATCCTTTACCTGTTTCAGCAGAATAAAAGGCAGTGTGCTCTGTGGGAATTGGCTCCGGGGCTCGCTTCTTCAAGATGAATGATTCATCCGAATGGCTCGTGAGTGATGTTGTTATGGTGTGACATTCCTCTCTGCTGTCTCATCCTGTTTCTGTGTTTCTGTTTGATTTCACGTTTTTCGTAACTCAGTGTGTGAATTCGCACAGCGTTAAAGGTGGGGGGAGGGGGTCATCTACAAACCGCCTGATTGTGATTTACATGGGAAACAACAAAATATTATTTTATTGTGGATTGATAATGTGTACACTAATAACTAAAACACAAAATAAAATGATCGAGGGAATAGGAAATCATTTACAAGATGCTCACTGCTTGCACCAGGAATAAAAAAATTTAAAAAATCAAGCGGACACACACACACACAAACACAGACAGACACACATGCAGATAGGTAGACACACAAACACACACAGAGAGACAGACACACAAACACACACACACAGAGACAGACACACAAACACACACAGACAGACAGACACACAAACACACAGACAGACACACACACACACACACACACACACAGACAGACACACACACACACACAGACAAACACACACACACACACACAGACAGACACACAAACACACACAGAGACAGACACACACACAGACACACAAACACACACACACACACAGAGACAGACACACAAACACACACAGACAAACACACACACACAGAGACAGACACACAAACACACACACACACAGAGACAGACACACAAACACACACACAGAGACAGACACACACACACAGACAGACACACACACAGACAGACACACACACAGACAGACACACACACAGACAGACACACACACACAGACAGACAGACACACAGACAGACACACACAGACAGACACACACAGACAGACAGACACACACGGACAGACAGACACACACACACACACACACACACACAGACAGACACACACACACACACACACAGACAGACACACACACACAGACAGACACACAAACACAGACAGACACACAAACACAGACAGACACACACAAACACAGACAGACACACACAAACACAGACACACAAACACACAGACAGACACACACACACACACAGACAAGCACACAGACACAGACTTTTAATGGTTAAATGACAGACAGACACAGACACACACGGACAGACACACACACACACAAACACAGACAGACACACACAAAAACACACACACACAAATGCATTTTAAAATTGGTAATAAAGCCTCAGCATTTGTTTTATATCTTAACACATTGATCACAATAAAATAAGCATTCCCCAATAAACTATCTGTTCGAATTATTCACCCCAGCACTTTACATCTTTCAGTGCTTCTGGCTCCTGCTCTCTGTGTTGTTTCCCTGAACCTCTAAAAACTTAAAGCGGAGTTCCACCCCAAAAATGGAACTTCCACTTTAAGGGAAGGTGACCCCCTGACACATTTGGCATGTCATTTTTTTTGGGGGGGGGGGGGGGAGCAGAAACCCTCTTTTTTGAGGGTTCCAACTCCCACTTCCTCCCGGCGCACCGGAAGTAAGTTAACCTCTCCCCCCTCCCTCTCGGCAATCATCTGGGACACGTCACAGGTCCCAGATGATTGCCCAGCCAGTCACGGTGCGCCACGCGGCTCGCGCAGTGCATGCCCAGCTGTGAAGCCACAGCCAGGTGCTCACAGTGACAATGCCAGCGCCACAGAGAAGAGGGGGGAGACGAGCGGGGCTTGGTTCCCCCGTATCGCTGGACCCTGGGACAGGTAAGTGTCCGACTATTAAAAGTCAGCAGCTGCAGTATTTGTTGAAAATCCTTTGCAGTCAATTACAGCCTGAAGTCTGGAACACATAGACATCACCAGATGCTGGGTTTCATCCCTGGTGATGCTCTGACAGGCCTCTACTGCAACTGTCTTCAGTTCCTGCTTGTTCTTGGGGCATTTTCCCTTCAGTTTTGTCTTCAGCAAGTGAAATGCATGCTCAATCGGATTCAGGTCAGGTGATTGACTTGACTATTGCATAACATTCCACTTTCCCTTAAAAAACTCTTTGGTTGCTTTCGCAGTATGCTTCGGGTCATTGTCCATCTGCACTGTGAAGCTCCGTCTAGTGAGTTCTGAAGCATTTTGCTGAATATGAGCAGATAATATTGCCTGAAACACTTCAGAATTCATCCTGCTGCTTTTGTCAGCAGTCACATCATCAATAAATACAAGAGAACCAGTTCCATTGGCAGCCATACATGCCCACGCCATGACACTACCACCACCATGCTTCACTGATGAGGTGGTATGCTTTGGATCATGAGCAGTTCCTTTCCTTCTCCATACTCTTCTCTTCCCATCACTCTGGTACAAGTTGATCTTGGTCTCATCTGTCCATAGGATGTTGTTCCAGAACTGTGAAGGCTTTTTTAGATGTTGTTTGGCAAACTCTAATCTGGCCTTCCTGTTTTTGAGGCTCACCAATGGTTTACATCTTGTGATGAACCCTCTGTATTCACTCTGGTGAAGTCTTCTCTTGATTGTTGACTTTGACACACATACACCTACCTCCTGGAGAGTGTTCTTGATCTGGCCAACTGTTGTGAAGGGTGTTTTCTTCACCAGGGAAAGAATTCTTCAGTCATCCACCACAGTTGTTTTCTATGGTCTTCCGGGTCTTTTGGTGTTGCTGAGCTCACCGGTGCGTTCTTTCTTTTTAAGGATGTTCCAAACAGTTGATTTGGCCACACCTAATGTCTTTGCTATCTCTCTGATGGGTTTGTTTTATTTTTTCAGCCTAATGATGGCTTGCTTCACTGATAGTGACAGCTCTTTGGATCTCATATTGAGAGTTGACAGCAACAGATTCCAAATGCAAATAGCACACTTTAAATGAACTCTGGACCTTTTATCTGCTCCTTGTAAATGGGATAATGAGGGAATAACACACACCTGACCATGGAACAGCTGAGCAGCCAATTGTCCCATTACTGTTGGTCCCTTAAAAAGTGGGAGGCACATATACAAACTGATGTAATTCCTACACCGTTCACCTGATTTGGATTTAAATAACCACAAATTAAAGCTGAAAGTCTGCAGTTGTTAAAGCACATCTTGTTTCATTTCAAATCCATTGTGGTGGTGTACAGAGCCAAAAAGATTAGAATTGTGTTGATGTCCCAATACTTATGGACCTGACTGTATAATGTGGAGAACAGCGGCGCTCATCTGAGGGCAGTATATTAAAATGATTAATGATGAATTTATTAAGATAACAAATTTAAATAAGAATGAACTCACAGGGTAAGGGTTAAAATGGCTAGTCACAAAGGGAGGCTCACTGTGTAGTCCATCTTCTGTGATCATCAGCCTGAAGAATGAGCACGCATGCTCCGAACACGCGCCTGCTGGCCCTGTGCCCCTCATCCAGTGAAGTCACAGCCAACGGGGAGACGACTGCCAGCTTGACTCGGAGCTTTGGAAACCCCTACAGCTAGCGAGACAACAGCAGCACCCCACACCGCCGACTATCTGGATCAGGACTACACAGCGAGCATCCCCTTCAGACTAGCCATTTTAACACTTATTACTTTTAATCATCTACCCCAAACCTTAAAGTGTTATTAAATCTTTATTTTTTTTTTGTTTTTTAAAATAATAAACATGTTATACTTGCCTGTTCTGTACAATGCTTTTGCACAGAGCAGCCCTGATCCTATTCTTCTGTGGTCCCCCACCGGCACTCCAGGCCCCTCCTCCTCAGCGGGTGCCCCCCCCACGGAAAACGGCTTTGCATGGGGGCACCAGTGCATGCTCGTCTATTGACACAGAGCAGGCGGCTCGGCCCCGCTCCCATGTCACAGCATTTGATTGACAGCAATGGGAGCCAATGGCTCCCACTACTATCAGCCTGCCCAACAAGGAGGGAAACAGCAGCTAGAACTGGATCAGGTTCAGGTAATAAAAATGGGGTGGGGTACATTAAGGTGAAAAAACCTTAAGGCTTTAGAAGCACTTTAATAAGAATTTTAGCCTTGTTAGGGCCACTGTAAGGGTAGATTTTTTTTTATAATTCTGGATTTCAGATTTAAATCTAAAATACAAATTAAGAAATAAAATAATATGGTACAGAAGTTGGCTTTGAGTTTCCATTAGCTGTATAATTAACTGTAGCTTATTTTCCTACATTACCATCCATTTTAGACTTAAGAAGGCTCACCAGAGGCTTTCTACAAAAAGGAGAGGTCCACCCATTAATTCACCCCAACTAATCAGAAAAACCCTGTATTAAAATGAAAGTGTCTTCATTCCTTGACAAAGTCCTTCTGTGACAAAATGCATTGGGCAGTAGTGTTTGCCTTGTACATACGTCTCATGTTTGGATGTTCAGCAGTGGTGTTTTGAGTGGTGGATAGACCAACACAAACAATTTGTATCAGGGAAAGCTGTAGCACTCAACAATGTAAGCGTTGGATACATTGTTTTTAAAGCTGATCTCCAGCCTCACCTTCAGTCTTGCACAGTTGTACTGTATTGAAATTTCATACTGTCCCCTACCTTGGTTGGAGGCCAAAATGAGAAGAGGGCTTCCCTTGCGATTCTGGTACGAGCACCCCTGACGATGGAGACAGAGGCACAGGGCCCAAAGTAGCGCGGGTGCCGATAATTGAGTAGCAGGTAGCAGTAGAGCTTGTACTGTAGCCAGCAGTGATGGAACCACACCAGGAGTGGGTTCTGGGTGGTAGTCTGCAGGATGGCACCCAGAAGAAAAACCATGGCAGGCTGGTGTGGAGACTATGTAGGAGTCCACCTGGAAGTAGGGTGAGGTGAGCGCCAGGATCTAGAATGTTGTCAGGAGACAAGCCAAGGTCAGCACAGAAGCATAGCAAGAACGTGGTCAGTAGCCAGGCTGAGGTCATACACGGAGGAGTAGGAGTTAGCGTAATGAAGAGGCAAGCCAAGGTCAGCACTGGAGACGGCAGAAGCGTGGTCAGAGACAAGCCAAGATTAGCACTGGAGATGGCAGAGTGTGGTCAGAGACCAGTCAAGGTCAGGATCTGGAAATCACAGTACAAGGTCAGAAGCAAGGCTGGCCATCAACAGAAGGTCAATCAGCAGGAACAGGAACACAGGTCATGGGGGAGCTGAAGAACATTCAGCAATTATCACACATCGGGGCTTCCTTTAAATAGGCAGCTTGGTGTCATTCCCAGAATTGGGCGTTCATGGGCGTGCACGCTGCTGCATACAGATATGCCGACATGTCAGTGCGCATGCACAATAGCAGCACAAGTATGTGCACAAGCATTAGCTATACGAGTATTTGTTTCCTGACACATACTCTGATTTTACTGCACACTGTGAGCTTCTCGCAATGTGCATTTGATGCCACAGAAAGTAAGATAGAGCCCACCTCATTTCCTGGCTGGAGGACATCCCCAGCCTGACTGTCCTTGGCCTTCTCCTTTTATTGTGTGGAGTCCAGTTTAGTCATGGGGACTCAGCATGACATGGGGGCTAACTGCGTTACCTAGGGCAGTATGCTCTTTTCAGGGTCTATCTGCAGTCCCACCAGCCGTGATCTGCTAGCATTGCATGGAGAAGCACAGAGACCCGATGATGATATCAATGGGTCCTAAATATTGTGTAACCCTTTTGTATTTTACTGTATTGCAACTGTAATGTCTCCCTTTTATATTGTAAAGCGTAAACTGTTGGCGTTATATAAATCCTGTATAATAATAATATAATAATGGGAATCGAAAGGTATTATAGTGGAGCCTTGGATTACGAGCATAATCCGTTCCAGGAGAATGCTTGTAATCCAAAGCACTCGCATATCAAAGTGAGTTTCCCCATAAAAGTCAACAAAGATGTTTCTTTGGAAACAAAGATAATTTGTTCCGCATTGACTTCTATTGCATGCAATACCGCATGTAGCCAGAGGTGGGGGGGGCGCCGTAGAGCCTCGCAAATACTCGGGGACAGCTTGGCTGAACTCGGAAAGGCTCGGAAACACTTGGGAACTGAGTATTTCCGAGTGATTTTGAGTATTTCCGAACGTCTTCGAACCTTTCTGAGTGTCACAGACGCCCCCGCACCTCTGGCCAAATGCTTTACTGCACACCCCATTACCTTGAATCCTGCTTGTTTTGCAAGACAACACTTGCAAACCAAGTCAGGATTTTTTTTAAAAAAGTTGCTCGTCTTTCAAAACGCTCGCTAACCGCGTTACTCATTAACCAAGGTTCCACTGTATTTAAAAATGTCATTAGCATGTTGATAAAGAGGGAAAGGATGAACCAGGGAAGGCAAAATATAAGCAGATTAATCTTTATCTTAGGAAACAGTTTATCACGGAATTTCCACAGTGGGCTACACTTCCTAGGACCGCATGTCTTATTATTATTATTATTATTATATAGGATTTATATAGCGGCAACAGTTTGCGCAGCGCCTTACAATGTTAGGGCAGACAGAACAGTAATAATACCATTTAATACAGGAGGAATCAGAGGACCCTGCTCGTTAGAGCTTACAATCTAGAAGACTTATCTGTGATGTAGTCATTATGAACAAATTATCTTGTCTATGACATAAAGGCCAACACCCTCATGCTCTGAGCCCTCGGATATCGCTTCCTATTGTGTCCCGACCTCAATAAATACATAACAGTTGAAGGGAGGGAATTATCGTGTCCTGGATGTGACTGTTAACTGGCTCATGGACTCATAAATAAGTCAGCAAGCTGCAGGCAGAGGTTATTGATTAGGTGCAGTGGAATCCTCCTGTGGCCTCTGTGTGATATACAGTTCGCCGCTTATCACCGTACGTCTTATTAATTCTCAGCTTCCAATATGAATCCGGGGAAGATATATTATACAGCTGGAGCAAGGAACAAGGAGGGAAAATTAAGCTGCAGATCACATACTGGGATTTGAAGTTCGGGACTTGCTTTATAGGAGGCCACAGGAGGCCTCTCGTAGATCGGAGTTAAAGTCGAAATAAACCTAAAACAAAAAAACAGGTATGATATGAACCCTTCTCTTTGCCTGTGCAGGGTTTATGGACATTGAGCCACGCATGCGCAGCTTAGCATACATTTACGCCATGGCACTGTGCAGTGATAATGTGACTCCGTGTATATGCATAGGAGGGATGTTTATAGTTGCCAACATTGTAAAAAAAAATTATAGGGACACTTTTTTGCCTGTAGTGGAGTCATATTATAATTAGGGGGCGGGGCATTCGTTGGTAGGCATGGCATAGCGGAAAAGAAAAAATGCGACGCCGTGGCAAAAATGGGTGTGGATTAAGCGACATATTGGATGTGGCTTAAAGGGGGCTTGGCTCAAAGGGGGTGTGGTTAGAGTCTGAGATGAACGAGGGATGGAGGTAGAAAGAGGGAGGGAGAGAGAGAAAGAAAGAGATAAGGAGGGAGGGAAGGAGAGAGAAAGAAGGAAAGAAAGAGGGATGAAGGGACAACAGGCCCAGATCCTACACCACAATAGAAATATGTGTATTCCAGAAAGTTTAACAATCAGCAGATAAAGATACTCCAAACACCTGGTGTTAGTGCTTCAATCATCAAGACACCATGGTTGTTATGGTGTCAGGATAATTGAAGTGCATTATTTCTATTATTACATTGTAATATAAAATGAAATTATTCAACTCACCATAGTGCAGAATAAGTGGGAGCCATGAGTGTGTCGCCTGCCATCAGGTGTACCCAGCAGAGTCCCTCCTTACATCAGACATTCTCAGCCGAGTCCCTCTCTACATCAGGTGTCCCCATTAGAGTTTGTCCTTACATCAGGTGCCCCCAGCGGAGTACCTTCTTTCATCAGGTGCTCCCAGCAGAGTCCATTCTTACATCAGGTGCCCCCAGCGGAGTCCGTCCATACATCAGATGCCCCCGGCGGAGTCCGTCCTTACATCAGATGCCCCCGGCGGAGTCCGTCCTTACATCAGGTGCCCCTATCGGAGACCGTCCTTACATCAGACATTCCCAGCAGAGCCCCCCCTTACATCAGTGTCCCCAGCAGCGGAGCCCCTCCTTACATCAGTGTCCCCAGCAGCAGAGCCCCTCTTTCCAGCAGTGGAGCCCCTCTTTACATCAGTGTCCCCAGCAGTGGAGCCCCTTCTTACATAAGTGTCCCCAGCGGAGCCTGAGTCCTTACATCAGTCCCCCCCCCCAGCAGCGGAGACCCTCCTTACATCAGTGTGCCCAGCAGTGGAGCCCCTTCTTACATCAGTGTCCCCAGCGGAGCCTGAGTACTTACATTAGTGTCCCCAGCAGCGGAGCCCCTTCTTACATCAGTGTCCCCAACAGCGGAGCCCCTCCTTACATCAGTGTTCCCAGCAGCAGGGCCCCTCCTTACACCAGTGTCCCCAGGAGCGGAGCCCCTCCTTACATCAGTGTCTCCAGCAGCGGAGCCCCACCTTACATCAGTGTCCCCAGCAGCGGAGTCCTTCCTTACATCAGTGTCCCCATCAGCAAAGCCCCTCCTTACATCAGTGTTGTCCCCATCAGCCGAGCCCCCTCCTTACATTAGTGTTTTCCCTATCAGCGGAGCCTGAGTCCTGTGTTCCCATCAGCGGAGCCTGAGTCCTGTGTCCCCTCATGTCAGACACGGGGCGGAGGGTTGGCGGCATCTGCATGAGTTCCCAGGTTGTTTCCCTGTGTTCAGTGGAGAGGGGAGGGGCCTCCGATCGGGGCAACCAATTGGCTTCAGTGTACAAGAGAATTGTCTACTTGTGCACTGAACAGAGAAGCTGATTGGCTGCCCCTCCCCTCTCCACTGAACACGCAGGGAAAGACTCCTCGCAGCGGCCATCTATTTTGTAGCCCGCTGCTGTTCTTGCCAAAAAAACAGTCCTGATTTCCCGGAACAAAGCAAAATCCCGGGATTTTAATCGGGACGAGCTCTGATCAGAACGATGGTCCAAAAATCGGGATTGTCCCGGGAAAATTGGCACTGTTGGCAAGTATGGATGTCATCTCGGCCAACTAAAGGGCCAAAGAGTCCGAACTCAGGCAAACATGGCAGCACCTGCAACTGACGTGAGTGCTGACAAAGCAGCATTGGAAGGGATTGCTTGCCAGGTAAGTTTACCTGGGGCCCAATTGAAGAAAACCTCAATACTGCTTGACCGTATATATGTAAAGTCAGTCACTGACATCTCATGTTTGCCTTAAAATTTTATTTTTAGCTGAACCCCAGGCAAAAAACTTTAATTCAAATATAATCCTTAAAAGCAAAAACAGATATAAATCTACTTTGTGTGCCCCAAATGTCCTTACAAACCCAGATGTAACCTTGTAAAAGCTGAGGTGACATTATCGCTATGCTGCACATGGCCTGTGCAGAGAGCAGAGCTGTGGGAGGGGCCAGTAGGCTCCACCCACTACAGGCTGCCTGCAGAAAGCTACAGGAGGGGGCGGAGACAAGACCAGTCGTCCTGCACAAGGAGAGAGAGCAGCAGTGAGCGGTCTTTATTACAGGAAGGAAAAGTCTCACACTGGATTACTGCACAGAACTGGAAGAAATACACCGTGCACACCAGGATTCAAGAAGAATACACATGATGAATGTTTTTAGACAATATTTGATTATTACAGAGTTCAATTTAAAGGGGTTGTAAAGGTAAAATTAAAAAAAAAAAAAATAACAAACATGTTATACTTACCTTCACTGTGCAGCTCGTTCTGCACAGAGTGGCCCCGAACCTGGTCTTCTGGGGTCCCTCGGCGGCTGTTTCAGCTCCTCCCCGCAAGCATTAACCACCTTAATGCGAGCTCCCTCGCGTGGTGGTTAGTGCTTGCGGGCGCGCTCCCGTGATACAGCCGGCGGCTATAGCCGCTCACTGTATCACTCGGCCCCGCCCCCCGGCGCGCCGCGTCATCGGATGTGATTGACAGCAGCGCGAGCCAATGGCTGCGCTGCTTTTAATCCATCCACTGCAGCCAATCAGCGACCAGGCTGAGCTGCAATGGAGATGACGAGAACGAGCAGCAGAGATTCGAGGCGTCAGGTAAGTAAAACGGGGGGGGCTGGGGGCAGCGGTATTGTCAAAAGTTTTTTCACCTTAATGCATATAATGCATTAAGGTGAAAAATTTTTTACCTTTACAACCCCTTTAAGTTTCAAAGGTAATTTTCAATTTTTTTAAATCTCCATCTTTCATTTAAATATAAACCGGTGATCCTGCCACAAAAGTCCTTGTTGAAGCATTTCCAGTCATGGGCTGACAAGGCTAGGTCCCTGCCTCCCATCTGCGCTCCTGCACTGTAACAGGAGACTTCAAAAGACTTTTATAATGCACATTTTTTTTCTTTGCAAAGCCAGTTTGCCATGAGCTACAGGAGCTTCTTTCCCATTCTTTATCACAAGGGCAGGAAGTGGGTAAGAATTACAATCTCTCTGAGACTTTTATTGCTACACTATATTGCAAAACATGTATCACCAACTGACAATCACGTCTACTATGTTTCCAAAATTGTTCCTAATGAAGGGTACACCATACAAAGCCATTTTAGAAAATTATGCTCTTCCAACCTTGTGATAACAGTTTGGTTAAGACCCTTTTCTGTTCCAGCATGACTGTGCCCCTCTGTACAACGCCAGCTCCATAAAGACGCAGAGAAAAAAAAAGACTGTGCTACTTCTGAGGACATTCCTCGAGTCCCCCTCCACACTGCTTTCTGACTTTAGGAGCTCATCCCACTCGGCACATATGGTAAAAGCAAAGGACAAAGCTGCACTTCCATAAAGTCCCACCGTAAAGTTTAAATAAAGTATAATCAAAGCAGTTGGCTTCCAACATCGTCCCTGCCCTAAAGAGGGGCATGCCTTAGGGTGGGGACAATGTCAGAAGCCAGCTACTTTGATTCAAGTTCATGGTGAGACTTTATGGAAATGTAGCTTTGTCCTTCATTTTTTCCATAAAGACATACAGTAGTTTGATGAATATGGTGCAGAGAAAATCTAGAGAGCCTTGACCTCAACCCTGCCGAACACCTTTGGGATGAATTGGAACACTGGTTGTGAGCCGGGTCGTTTTATCCAACATCAGGACCTGATCTCACAAATGGGCACAAATTCCCACATATGCTCAACAAATCTTTGGAAAGCCTTCCTAGAGGAGTGAAGGCTGTTATAATAGCAAAAGAAGGCCAACACCAAAAAAATGGCCATGGTTTTGGAATGGGATACCCAACAAGTTAGTTATGCAAGTTATGACTCCAGCAACTTGTAGCTTACACAGGGCTGTTCATTTGCTGTTGGTGTCAGAATGGTGCAGTGGGGGACCGAGTGGAAGGTAAGTGTATGCTACTGGGGAGGTCTTCGTTTAAGAAAACCAGTTGCTTTTGCCCGAATGGGCAAAGTACTGATTTACTTTAAGCTACCCCCTTGTGTTTTGGACATAACAGATATGATGTGCAAATCACAAGCGCAGTTAATGTGCACGCTCCACATAGTGAGCACAGCACTTGGTAGATATAGCGGAGAACTATACCTTGTGTCACTGGCAACCGCCAGGATCCCAACCAGGGTGATGTCATACTTGAATGAATTATGCATTCTCCCACAGGAGCTTTCAGAAATAATCCATATGTTTGTAAAATCCAGCTTTTAATGCTGGTGATGTAGTGCTCTGATGGGTAATATGCTACATATATGGTAAAGTTGCCCACATAGCAAACCACTATGAGACACAATCTTTGACATTTATCATCAAGTTACGTAAGGGTAATCGAATACTCCTCAGCATTGTTGGATATTTCTGCTTGACCTCATTCTCTTATTTCCAAACCTTTGCTTTGTTTCTTTTTCTCTGCTATGTGAACTATTTTCCCACACCGACGCCTGACATATAAAAGATTGGAAAAACAAATTAAGTCTATTGATGAGAATGGAAAACTGGACACCTGTTTATAAGACACACAGGATGAATTTATTGTGCTGTGGCGCTTTTGTTTTCTAGAGATATGCCCACATAGAAGACCTTCACTTTCCCATGATCAGAATGGGTCAAAGACCTCAATTGCCTCTAGCATTAAGTGACCACCCACTGATGATTCCCAATGTATATACCCTGTTTCCCCGAAAATAAGACCTAGCGTGATTGTCGGTGATGGCTGCAATATAAGCCCTACCCCCCAAATAAGCCCTAGTTAAAGTCCTTGTAGGTCTTATTTTCAGGGTAGGGCTTATTTTCGGGGAAACAGGGTAGGGCTTATTTGGGGGGTAGGGCTTATATTGCAGCCATCACCGACAATCACGCTAGGTCTTATTTTCGGGGAAACAGGGTACCAACTGATTCTGTATAAGTGACCCTTGGATGGGCCTGTGAACGACAAGTGAAGTCAGGTGGACAAGCCTAAAAAGTACTCAATGCGTTTTTGGGTTCAAAAACACCCCCTTCATCAGGGCTCGATTGGCAACAATCTGAATAGACTAGAAGTGGACTGGACTTTAAATGTTATTTTTTTCCAGTGTCGTTGCAAGCACGGGCCTTGTCAGCAGTTTGTTTGATACTGCTTCTTTTCCACTTTCCTTGACTACTTCCTGGAGGGATGAATTAAGAATGTATCATCGCATAGTGGTCATGCGGATACAGGATAAATTGTGTGTGCCACGTCTAATATCTATTGTTTAGAGAACGTGAAAGTGTGGGCAGGCACCAAGACTTTTTAGGCACAATAAGGATACTTATATCATTAAAAGTCTGATTTTTATTATTTCAAAAATATTGTACTAAAAACGGGGAAAGACAAAGATAGAATTAAAACTGAATATGATATACATCGTTTACAGAATATGCACTCCATACACAATAATTCGGAAGACCACGGAACTACAGGATCAGTAAGAGACAAAGACAACTTATTGATCTATATAGTTACAGTACATATCGTTGAGTCAAACGCCATGTGATGGTGGTAGTCAAATTCTGTATCAGCTCATAAGCTCGACATGTTACGCGCCTTAGCGCTTCTTCAGGAGCATGCATAACGACAACTGTAATGAATAATACACTATTAACAGAATTTCCAAAGTATTTTTGTATATGTAGAATATGAACGTTTCCATATAGGTCAAAGAATAATATATGGAGGCTGTTTGGGGAGAACACCAGGGGAACATCGATACTGCAAACATATCAGGCCGGGGAAGGGGCAATGTGGGGACGGATGTAACATAGTAAAGATATATAGTATAAAAATAGGGAAGGTAGATAAATATAATATAGCATTATACTAGGTAAGGTACAAGGGGGAAAGGGGGAGGGGGTGTCAGAAGGGGGACTGTAGCAGGGAAGGGAAGAAGAGCAGGAAAGGGAAGGGAAGGGAAGGGAAGAAGGGCAGGGCCCCGGCCTGATATGTTTGCAGTATCGATGTTCCCCTGGTGTTCTCCCCAAACAGCCTCCATATATTATTCTTTGACCTATATGGAAACGTTCATATTCTACATATACAAAAATACTTTGGAAATTCTGTTAATAGTGTATTATTCATTACAGTTGTCGTTTTGCATGCTCCTGAAGAAGCGCTAAGGCGCGTAACATGTCGAGCTTATGAGCTGATACAGAATTTGACTACCACCATCACATGGCGTTTGACTCAACGATATGTACTGTAACTATATAGATCAATAAGTTGTCTTTGTCTCTTACTGATCCTGTAGTTCCGTGGTCTTCCGAATTATTGTGTATGGAGTGCATATTCTGTAAACGATGTATATCATATTCAGTTTTAATTCTATCTTTGTCTTTCCCCGTTTTTAGTACAATATTTTTGAAATAATAAAAATCAGACTTTTAATGATATAAGTATCCTTATTGTGCCTAAAAAGTCTTGGTGCCTGCCCACACTTTCACGTTCTCTAATACTTCCTGGAGGGACCTTCTTCCAGGTAGCCACTTGCTGACCGCCTAACTGGGAATATACGTCATGACTTTGACGTTAAATACCGTGGTTATGGCTGCAGCTAGACGCCTTGAACCCAGTATCTACTAATATTAGAAATAAGTTTGAAAAACCAATGGGCCTCGCACCCTGGACTGATAATTAACAAAATCGGTGGAAGACGCCACTTGTTCCTCACAACAATTAAGAACAGTCCACTTTTTTTCACCTGGATTGAAAAATTTGGTGGTGGTTTATGGACTTTTAATATTTATTATACTTCGTGATTTTTGAGCGCGGTATGAAATTTTTTTATATACAATTTCTTTGGTATCTACGAATATCTCAGGCAGCCGGCTTTCCGATAAAAGTGATCACCGAGCCGTGGAACCATCCGGCGTTTGGCAATGTTTTCTCATAGAGATGAGTGATGGCAAGATAGCCACCACTCATCTCTATGCCCTTGGAGGAACAGACGTCACTTCCAGGTCTTGGGCCATGTAAATATGATTTTTTTTTCCTTAAAACGAAAGATACAAATATTTTTTTTTTTGATCTTTTGCTTTTAAAGGGTAGAGGAGAGATTTGGGGTCTTTTAGACCCTAGATCTCTCGATAAAGAGGACCTGTCATGCTATATTGTTATCGCAAGGGATGTTTACATTCCTTGCGATAGCAATAAAAGTGATAAAAAATGTTTTTTAAAAGGGACAGTGTAAAAAAAAAAAAAATGTAATAAAAAAGAAAATACAATTTTTTTTAAAGCGTCCCTGTTCTCTGCCTGCTCACGCGTAGTAGTTCATGCCCACATATGTAAGTGGTGTTTACACCACACATATGAGGTATCACCGTGAATGTCTGAGCAGAAGCAATAATTCTTGCACTAGACCTTCTCTGTAACTTTAAATTAGTAACCCGTATTAATTTTTAAAGTGTCGCCTATGGAGATTTTTAAAGAGGAGTTCCACCCGAGGTCCAGTAAAAAAAAAAAAAAAAATTAAAAGTCAGCAGCTACAAATACTGCAGCTGCTGACTTTTAATTGGACACTTACCTGTCCCAGGGTCCAGCGATGCGGGGGATCGAAGCCCCGCTCGTCTCCCCCTCCGTTCAGCGGCACCGGCATTGCAACTGTGGGCGTCGGGCTGTGGCTTCACAGCCTGGCACCCACTGCGAATGCGCGAGCGGCGTCGCGTGCCGTGATTGGCCGCTCAGTCACCTGGGACCTGTAATGGGTCCCAGATGATTGACAGGAGGGAGGGAGCAGAGCGGAGCCCTTCCTGTGCCGAGGGGGAAGTGATGTCACCAGGCCAGGCACTGGAAGAGGCAGACTACGAGGGACCCCCTAGCAACAGGCATTTAGAGGTAAGTAAAAAAAAAAAAATCCAAATTTTTTTTGTATTTTTTTTAGGATTTTTCATGCAGTTTTTTTTTTTTGAGTGGATCCCCACTTTAAGTACCGTAGTTTAGCGCCATTCCACGAGCACACTCAATTTTAAATTATGACATGTTAGGTATCTATTTACTCGGAGTAACGTCATATCATACAAAAAAATGGGTTATATATTATGTTCTGTTTTTTTTTTTTTAAATTCATTAAAGTGTATTTTTCCCCCCAAAATTGCGTTTGAATAAACGCTGCACAAAAACCGCGTGACATATAAATTTGCAACTACTGCAATTTTATTCTCTAGCGTCTCTGCTAAAAAAATATGTAATGTTTGGGGGTTCCAAGTAATTTTCTAGCAAAAAAAAAAAAAAAAAATTTTTACTTGTAAACAACAAATGTCAGAAAAAGACCTGGGTGCTTACATCACTACCTGCATGATGTGGACAGTTCCCTTTGGCCGGCAAGCGGAGGCTTTCCTTTTAGGAACCTGAAAAAGATGACCGATAGAAATGGACGGCGAGGGATAACAAGTGGTGCTGGATTAGCGGTCCCTGCAGGAGGAAAGTGCATCAGCATGGGAGCTAGATGGGGGGACTCAGGGGAGTATAACTGGCCTCGCCAGGTAAAGAAAACTTGACACCAGGCAGGATTTGTTAAAGGGGGAGGGAAGGAGGTATGGGCAAAACATGGATTTTGGGTGGAGTTGGTCTTTAAAATCTAAATTTACTTGATTTAAAGTGGTGTTCCGGCCGAAATTATACTTTTTAAATAAAAATACCCCTATAATACACAAGCTTAATGTATTCTAGTAAACTTAGTCTGTAAACTAAGGTCTGTTTTGTTAGTTTATAGCAGTAGTTTGTTATTTTATAAAATTACAGCAGGCCGTGGCCATCTTAAGTGTGGGCATCTGAAGCCAGACTGTATTTCTTCCTGGATCTCATCCTTGCAGATCTCGCACATGCTCAGTGCAGCACAAGCAGTGTAATAGGTTTCTACAATATTGTAAAATTGCTCCAAAGGCATTTTGTGCACACAAAGTGGATTTTTATTCTTTGTGGGAATTGAGGTACATTTACCATGGACGGGCGGGCGGGTGTCACAGGCAGACGGGATGACGTACATGTACATCATCCAGCCTGTTTAGGGCTAGGGGCGCAGGATTTTGTCAGCAAGTCCCAGCCAATGATTTATGGCTGACACCTGCTGATTGGCTGTAGCCAATCACACCACAGATTCCTGTGTTTATAAACACACAGGGCTCTGTACACAGATCAGCGATCTGGCTGTTTCTTCTCCCTGCAAAAAGCCAGATCTGTAATTAAAAGCAGCAACTATTACACATTGTTAGACACACTTGATTGTCCCTAGATGTTAACCCCTTCCCAGCCAGTGTCATTAATACAGTGTACAGTATTATATCTGAACACTGTATTCATTGTCAGTTAGTCAATTAGTGTACCTCACAGCGAGGGTCTGTTAGCGCCAGTTTGCTCACCGCACTATTACAGTACCACTATAAGTCGCTGATAACCGCCATTACCAGTATAGCATTATAGCTGTGTAAATTCCAGTATGCAGTGCCTTGAAAAAGTATTCACACCCCTTGAAATTTTCCACATTTTGTCATGTTACAACCAAAAATGTAAATGTATTTTATTGGGATTTTATGTGATAGACCAACACAAAGTGGCACATAATTGTGAAGTGGAAGGAAAATGATAAATGGTTTTACATTTTTTTTACAAATAAATAAGTTTGAAAAGTGTGATGTGCAATTGTATTCAACCCCCTTTACTCTGATACCCCTAACTAAAATCTAGTGGAACCAATCGCCTTCAGAAGTCACCTAATTAGTAAAAAGAGTTCACCTGTGTGTCATTTTATTTCAGTATAAATACAGCTGTTCTGTGAAGCCCACGGAGGTTTGTTAGATAACCTTAGTGAACAAACAGCATCATGAAGGCCAAGGAATACACCAGACAGGTCATGGATAAAGTTGTGGAGAAGTTTAAAGAAGGATTAGATTATAAGAAAAATGTCCCAAGCTTTGAACATCTCACGGAGCTCTGTTCAATCCATCATCCGAAAACGGAAAGAGTATGGCACAACTGCAAACCTACCAAGACATGGCCGTCCACCTAAACTGACAGGCCGGGCAAGGAGAGCATTCATCAGAGAAGCAGCCAAGAGGTCCATGGTAAGTCTGGAGGAGCTGCAGAGATCCACAGCTCAGGTGGGAGAATCTGTCCACAGGACAACTATTAGTCGTACTCTCCACAAATCTGCCCTTTATGGAAGAGTGACAAGAAGAAAGACATTGTTGAAAGAAAGTCAGAAAGAAGTCCAGCTCGTCGTACGAATTTTTCCATCTGATTTTCGCATCATGTGTACGGGCCTTTAGTCGTGCACTCCACAAATCTGGCCTTTATGGAAGAGTGGCAAGAAAAAAGCCATTGTTGAAAGAAAGTCATAAGAAGTCCTGTTTGCAGTTTACGAGAAGCCATGTGGGGGACACAGCAAACATGTGGAAGAAGGTGCTCTGGTCAGATGAGACCAAAATTTTACTTTTTGACCTAAAAGCAAAACGCTATGTGTGGGGGAAAACTAACACTGCACATCACCCTGAACACACCATCCTTTTTCAAGGCACTGTATATACCATAGTTTGTAGACGCTTTAACTTTCACACAAACAATTACTATACATTTATTGGAATTTTTTTTACCAAAGACATGTAGCAGAATACATTTTGACCTAAATTTATGAAGAAAAAGAAAGCCCTCTTTGTGTGAAAATAAATGATATAAATTTAATTTGTGTACAGTGTTGCATGACTGTGCAATTGCCAGGAAAAATAGCGCAGAAAAAAATGCTCTGGTCATGAAGGGGGTAAAACCTTCCGGAGGTCAAGTGGTTAATTGAAAGTTTTTGTGTCTGGAATTCAACTTTAAGGGCTTGTTTACATGTATGACCATCATTGGCACATTTAACAGGTAGCTCAGAAGCGATAAGTTACCTCCTCAAAACTTGTTTTAACCACTGAAAGCCGTGAGATGGGGCAGTGACACCATGATTTCCACCTCATCCAATCAGAGAATGCTTTGCATTTATTGAGAGAATACAAGGGGTTCTCTGAATGGTGTCCATGCCGAGTGAGCAAGTGACCCTCTTTGTTCATTTTGAAGGGTAGCTGTTTGGCTCGGGACCCAGAATCACTGTAGCGGTGCCTTTCACAGTGATTTGCATCTTCCATAGGGGGCCTACAGGTATGAAACATACATACTTACATTGGTCAGCTTTAGCTGCATTTTATTGTATTCAGAAGGAAGCAATGTATGGTCAAGTCACAAAATTCATAAAATATACATACTGGGGCTTCAATGAACAAAATATCCATTATCAAGGACCTTCCATCTCCATCGCTCAAGAACCAAGAGCCTTTCTCCAGGTTCAACTGCAATCTCTCACTCTACTCTTGCACCTTTATTTTTACCCAACATGTGAACCAGCGTCCTGCAGAGGTTTAACTCTTTTGTGGCCAGCACACCAGCAGGAAGGAGGCTCTGAAGTCTTTCAGTCTGAGGGAGAGGTCTTGGTCTGTGACTGTCTACCATCATTCTTGCAAATTGTTTAAGGTTTGGAAGATTTATCCTTAGGCTTGTTGCTGAGTTTCTGTTCTGATCTTGTGTACCATAAAGGTCAAACCTTAAAGCCCATCAATCACCAAAAACACTTACAAAGCAACATAATTTTCTCTCTTGCCTGCTGGGGGTGAAGGCTCTCACCAGAGGTTTCCTTTAATACCTATTGGGTCAGCCTTTCTCAACCAGGGTTCCTCAGATAATGCTAGGGGTTCCTCGAGCTGTGGCTGGTTTACCTCCTATCTGATGGTGCCTGCATAGTTTTGGGTCCAACACAACTTGACAGAACCAGGAGCATGACACCAATGACCTTTTTAGCTGTTTGTAAAGGTGGCATTATGACCACTACTGTAAGGAAGAAATTGTTCCCACTGACCACCAATGTAAGGGGGGCGCGGCTTTTTTTTGGGCTGGGTGGTGAGATTATGTGACCTACCAGTGCCCATTAATGCTGACCAGTAAACACACCTGCCTGGTACTGACCATTACACTGACCTACATACACTGACCTACATTATACACTGACCTACATACACTGACCTACATACACTGACCACTGACCTGCCTGACCTTCATACACTGACCTGCCTGACCTACATACACTGACCACTGACCTGCCTGACCTACATACACTAACCACTAACCTGCCTGACCTACACACACTGTGTGTCTGACCTACCTCAGCTTAGCCGTGGTGTGCGGTCACAGCAGGCAGTCAGTCAGTTACTCGTCACCGTCAGAGAGGAGCCGAGCCGAGGAGGAGAGGAGAGCCGCCTGCCCGAGCGGGGATGTAGCATTCCCGCCTTCTGGAGCCTGCAGGCTAAGATGGACGTCACGTCCCGCGGTCCTGGCATTGGCGCTGCAGGCTCCAGAAGGCGGGACTTGCGGCACTCGGCCATTATGGCACTCGGCTACTTTCGGCCGCACTCGGCCACACTCACGATTAGATCGGCCCCGGCGGCCGGCGCTCAGGGCTTACAATGCAATGCAGCATTCCATAGACTCGGGGCTTTTCGGGGTCACATTCGGGGCTATAGAACCCCCCTAGCCATACCCTCCCAACGCCCCTGCCCGAGAGGAAATCGGATATTCCCTAGATCAGCTTGACCTATAAATATTAGTATCCAGTCATATTATGTATATCTAGGAAAGAATCCAGGCCTTTTTTAAAGCAATCTACTGAGCTAGCCAGAACCAGCTCTTGAGGGAGTCTAATCCACATTTTCACAGCTCTTATGCCGCGCACACACGATCGGGATTTTGGTCGGAAAAAGATATGATGGCTTTTCCAACGGGATTCCGCTCAAGCTTGCCTTGCATACACACGGTCACACAAAAGTTCGCTGAACTTTCGACCGTCAAGAACGCGGTGACGTACAACACTACGATGAGCCGAGAAAATGAAGTTCAATGAGTCCGAGCATGCGTCGAATTGTTTCCGAGCATGCATAGGAATATTGCGCGTCGGAATTGCTACAGACGATCGCATTTTCGGATAGGAACTTTTTCTGACCGAAAAATTGAGAACATGCTCTCAATCTTTTGCTGGCTGGAATTCGGCCAGCAAAAGTCCGATGGAGCATACACACGGTCGCATTTTCCGACCAAAAGCTCTCATCGGTCTTTTGCTGGCCGAATTTCCGATCGTGTGTATGCGGCATTACTGTGAAGAAACCTGTCTGTATTTGGAGATTAAATCTCTTTTCCTCTAGAGGTATACAGTACCCCCTTGTCCTCTGTGATGACCTTAAAGTGAATAACTCAACACCAAGTCCACTATATATATATGTATTTATACATGGTGATCATATCCCCCCTTAATCTCCTCTTCTCAAGAGAAAATAAATTCAGTTCCTCTAATCTTTCCTCATAGCTGAGCTCCTCCATGCCTCTTATCAGTTTGGTTGCCCTTCTCTGCACTTTCTCCAGTTCCCCGATATCCTTTTTGTGAATTGGTGCCCAAAACTGAACTTCATATTCCAGATGAGGTCTTACTAATGATTTGTACAGGGAAAAAATGATATCTCTCTGTCTGGAGTCCATACCTCTCTTAATACAAGAAAGGACTTTGCTCGCTTTGGAAACCGCAGCTTGACATTGCATGCTAATATTAAGCTTATGATCTACCAGAACACCCAGATCCTTCTCCACCATTGATTCCCCCAGTTATACCCCCCCTAGTATGTACGATGCATACGAATTCTTAGTCCCCAAGAGCATAACTTTACGATTATCACCATTTAATGTAAGGGGCATTCTTCCCACTGACCTCCAATGTAAGGGATATAATAGTTGGATCAAAGATTTGGAGCTCCACACTGAAATATTAAAAGCCAAGCAAATGGCTTTATTAGAAAACATGTAGTAAACTCAATGGCCAACATGTTTCTGGAGTCTCAGCCCACCCCCTTTATCAGGGCTACACAGTGATATTAGAAAACAAAAAAACATTAAAATAGCGATGAACATACAAATAATAAAAAAGTAATAACAATAAAAAAAGATGGTAAATAATGAGTATTAAAAACATCTACATTGTAATGTAAGGGGCACATTCCTCCCACTGACCACCAATATAAGAGGGGCATTCCTCCCACTGACCACCATTGTAAGGGGGCATTCCTCCCACTGTCCATCAACAAAAGGGGCATTTTTCCACTAATTACCACTGTAAGAAGGACATTCTTCCCAACAACCACCAATGTAAGGAGCATTCTTCCTACTGACCACCAATGTAAGGGGGCCTTTCATCCCACTGACCAACAATGTAAGGGAGACATTCTTCCTACTGATCACCACTGTAAGAGAGACATTATTCCTATTGACCACCAATTTAAGGGGACCGTTATTCCCACTGACCACCAATGTAAGGCGGCATTCTTCCTACTGAACCCTAATGTAAGGCGGCATTCTTCCTACTGACCCCCAATGTAAGGAGCATTCTTCCTACTGACCACCGATGTAAGGGGGGCATTCTTCCCACTGACCACCAAGGTAAGGCGGCTTTCTTCCGACTGACCCCCAATGTAAAGCGGCATTCTTCCTACTGACCCCTAATGTAAGGAGTATTCTTCCTACTGACCCCCAAGGTAAGGTGGCATTCTTCCGACTGACCCCCAATGTAAAGCGGCATTCTTCCTACTGACCCCCAATGTAAGGGGGCATTCTTCCTACGGACCACCAATGTAAGGGGCCCCTCTGGAGGAAAGGCTACCCTAGCAGATTCTTGCTCCCCCAACACCCAAGCTCTCCCTTTCTCTCCATACATATACAGTATCTCACAAAAGTAAGTACACCCCTCATTCGCATTTGTGTAAATCTTTTCTTCTATCTTTTCATGTGACAACACTGAAGAAATGACACTTTGCTACAATGTAAAGTAGTGAGTGTACAGCTTGTATAACAGTGTAAATTTGCTGCCTCCTCAAAATAACTCAACACACAGCCATTAATGTCTAAACCGCTGGCAAAAGTGAGTACACCCCTAAGTGAAAATGTCCAAATTGGACCCAATTAGCCATTTTCCCTCCCCGGTGTTATGTAAATCGTTAGTGTTACAAGGTCTCAGGTGTGAATGGAGAGCAGGTGTGTTAAATTTGGTGTTATCGCTCTCACTCTCTCATACTGGTCATTGGAAGTTCAACATGACACCTCATGGCAAAGAACTCTCTAAAGATCTGAAGAAAAAAGAATTGTTGCTCTACATAAAGATGGCCTAGGCTATAAGAAGATTGCCAAGACCCTGAAACTGAGCTGCAGCACGGTGGCCAAGACCATACAGCGGTTTAACAGGACAGGTTCCACTCAGAACAGGACTCGCCATGGTCGACCAAAGAAGTTGAGGTCACGTGCTCAGCGTCATATCCAGAGGTTGTCTTTGGAAAATAGACGTATGAGTGCTGCCAGCATTGCTGCAGAGGTTGAAGGGGTGGGGGGTCAGCCTGTCAGTGCTCAGACCATACGCTGCACACTGC